>VMDO01007195.1:0-93370 GCA_007922755.1 Pedetes capensis | reverse complement strand
ATTGAAAAGCAAAGATGTCACATTGAAGACAAAGGTGCGTCTGACTCATGCCATGGTATTTTCAGTGGCATCATATGGTTGTGAAAGCTGGACATTGAACAAGAGAGACAGAAAAAGAATTGATGCTTTTGAATTGTGGTGCTGGAGATGTCTATTGAATATACCATGGACTGCCAAAAGAACCAACAAATCTGTCCTATAAGAAGTACAACCAGAGTGCTCCATGGAAGCAAAAATGGCCAAACTGCGTCTTACATATTTCAGACATGTAGTCAGGAGAGAACAATCCCTGGAGAAGGACATCATGTTTGGAAGAGTGGCAGGTCAACGCAAAAGAGGAAAACCCTCCACCAGATGGATTGACACAGTGTCTGCCACAATGGGCTTAAACATAAATAAGATCGTTTGCCTGGCACAGAATTGGCAAGTGTTTCGATCTGCTGTACATAAGGTGGCTGTGAGTCAGACTCGACTCGACAGCACCTAACAACAACAACAACATATAAGATGGTGATGCATTGTATATCGAAGTAAAATATGTGGCAAAACATGTACCTTCAGGGGTTCATGAGGCAGATCATATATCTAAGAGAAAACAAAATTTAGAATAAAAATTACCATTAATAATAGCAATAACAAAATTTTATAGCTTTAGGGGAAAACAGGTAAAGAATAGAAAGTTGTAAATACTGTGATTGATAAGATATAATAGAAAGATGATGAGTTCAAGTAATAATGTGGTGGTTTGTAAGCAAAAATGGAGAATAATGATAGTCTGCCAAACTAGGTTTCCTGTAATTGAAACAGTCACTCCTTCTGTATCCACAACAATAAAAAATAAAATTGAGGAATAAAAATGTAGTAAGACTGAGTGTGGAGGTGCACATCTGTGATCTTAACACTTGTGAAGCTGAAGCAGGAAGATGGAAAGCTCAAAGCTAGCTCAGGCTATGTAACAAGACCCTGTCTCAAAAAACAAACAACAACAACAACAAAGACAAAAGAAAAACAAAAAACAAAGAAAAAAAGAAAATCCAGTAAGATCTTTAAAATGATTATCTCAGGGAAAGCAAAAAACAGACTAAAGGCACAGAAACGATATATTCACCTGAATAAGATGTTTAAAGCAAAAATAACATGGTATTCAGAAAAGCTCACAGTCTTAATATCTGCTCATTTAAATTAATAGAGATGTATGGGGGCAAGAAAGCAAAGAAATACAGCGAATCTTAAACTTACCTTGGGAAGACCATTGTACACTTAACAGGAATCAAATACAAGAGGATTATTGTTGTTATTAGGTGCCCTTGAGCAGGGTCTGACTCATAGCGACTCTGTGCACAACAGAACGAGAACCACTCCTTGACACTCTGCCATAACAGGCACTATTGTCAGTTCTTTTCTGCTATTCATAGGGTTTTCAATGGCGGATTGTTTTTGGCTGTGGATTGCCAGTTCCTTCTCCCTGGAGCACGTGGTATTCCCAGGCGGTCTCCCATCCAAGAATTAACCAGGCCAACCCTGCTTAGTTTCCAAGATCAGTCAGGATCAGATGCCAGGGTACCATAGTTGCAGACAATAAGTGGATTGTTGTTGTTAGGTGCCATGGAGTCGGTGTCTGACTCATAGTGACCCTACATACAACAGGGGAAACACTATTGTCAGTGCTTCTCTGCTGTTCATAGGGTTTTCAATGGTGGATTGATTTTTGAGAGTGGGTTACCAGGCCTATCTCCCAAGCCTACAGCACCTGGTGTTCCCATGTGGTCTCCCATCCAAGTACTAACCACACCGGACCCTGCTTAGCTTCTGAGAGGTCTGATGGGATTGAATGCCACAGGACTATGGCTGCAGGCAATAAGGGGATCAGGTGTTGAAAAACATTGCCACTTATGGCAAAAATCTTGTGACTGCCTCAGATCCAAAATCACTCTTAGGCTGCTAACATTTTCAATTAAAGAAAAGAGCTGAGAGTCCTCTACTGCCTTCAGGAAGGCAAAGTCCTCAAATGAAGGAGGATAAGGTCAGATTCCAGGTCAACAGAGAATATCAAATGATATTCACTCCTTTCATATAGCCTTTCATATACGATTCCTGGTCATTTTCTACTCTCATGGCATGGAGTCTCTTACACCTGTCCAGTGGGGTGCAGAGTTGACATGAGGCATACATCACTGTGTGAACAGAGACCTAAAGGAACAGATGAAATAGTTGGTAAACATTACAGCTTCTCACAGGGTGATGCTTCCAATTTCTCGATAAATTAAATAGACTACATCACTGTGTGTCTCCCATTCTTCTTTCTTCTACAGGATAAGGCTTTTAGCTATTTTGTTTAAATTTTATTACTATATTTGAATGTGGAAGGGAGGCAATTTATATTTTTAGTTCCAATGTCTCCAAAGCAAGAACATTCACCCCTGGATCTGATGGATATAGACACTAGTATGTGTCACTCAGAGATAAGCCTTTGAGCTGGATGCATTGAAAGGAATCTCAAACTTATCTCTAAGAATGTTGTGTCTTAAATCATTCTTAGAATGTTTTAAGTTACTTTTTCTCTAACTTTTCTTAGATGCATATGCCAAAAACATATTAAAAATAATTCAGAGCATCAGTAAATATGAATCCATGAATTAATATAGTAAATTAAATAATATCTTCAAAATGCAATTTTTAGGCAAAAGTGTTGATCACAAAAAACAGTTGACTTATTTACATATTAAAAATTAAAAGTAATTTAATAATCACAGATAAATTATCTTCCTTTCACCTAAATGTACAAAACTACACTGCTATAACAGAAATATCCAAAGGTATTACTTTCTATTCTTGCCCTTTTTGATCGTAGCTCACCAATTTCCAAATGATTGAAAAATATGATCTCTGTTCTGCATAGGTATGTAAGTGGACCTGGATTCCTAAACTTAGGGGTGGATTCTCTATAAATGAAATCACATTTTAAGTGTTACAGGAGGAAAAAATTATATATACATAGATATATGAAAATTAACAATCAGACTTAGCTAAGAAGGGAAAATATAAGCAAAGTAGGAAGAAGGGGAAGGGGACTAGCTAAGGGAAGGGAAGGTTGTGGAAGGTGGGAAGGGAAGGGGAAATAACGTAAAGGGATAAAGGGGGAGAGGATAATCTCAGTGTAAATGATGCACTTTTAAGAATACATGGGAAAAATAGGGGAAAATAACCCATAAATATTAGTCAGAGGATTCTATAAGCTTTGTATGCTGATGAAAGTGTAACCAAAGTGATATAATAGCTGCACAATGGAAATAGCAAATGGCATGTTATTCTGTACCCTACCGCCATTTATCAATAAAGGGAAAAAATAATATGTGAGTCAGTCAAGTACCATGATCCCAGCAAATCAGGAGGCATAGGTGAGAGGATTGTGACTTTGAGGCCAGAGGCAGCCTGTGCAAGGTAGTGACTTTGTCTCAAAATAAAAAATATAAAAGGGGATGGAGATGCAGCTCAGCAGTGGAGCAATAGCCTAGAATGCACAAGGCCCTGGATTCAAGCCCCTCTTAGTGCTGCAAAATAAATAGATAGATAGATAGATAAATAAATAAATATGCTTTCTAAGATTAAAAAAGTTATCACCTAGATTGTTTGCTAAGTAACATTTGTAAATAATCAGTTTGTAAAGAAGTAATAGCCTTCATATCAACAGTTTAAGAACTTTATGAACCTGCTTCAATTAGCTGAATCTCGATATGGATTGGATGCAGACATGCATAGTGGTTCCAGTAGGAGTCTGGAATATACCTGATTGGGTTCATGTCTTAAGTTTACTATTTACTATCTGTATGAGCTTGGATGTGTTATAGAGATTCTCTGTGCCTTAGATTTCTCATATGTAAAATGAGCATCATCTTAGTAACTACTTTTATGGTTTTGAAGACTAAATATTATAAGTAAAGTTACTTAGAAAATAACTGTGATGTATTACGTGTTATACAAATTTTTGTAGTTTTTATTACTTTAGGAAATTTTTGTTCAGTTTCCTATACAAGAATCTTATGCATGTAGACAATTAAAATGCTTACATGATGTAGACTGTGTGGAAAAAAGTAAATATGGTAATGAGTGGCTCTTTCCTTACAGAGGAGAATAAATGGCATCTTTTTATGTCTTGTAAAATCTGGACATGCAACCTCTTTGGTCAGGGGGAGAAAAAATAGAAGATCACACCTGACATTAGTTTCAAATGACATAGTTCACTTCCACTCTCACCTCACTGTATTAACATTACTCACATGAACCTTCCTTTGCATTACCTGCAAGGTGGGTGTGATAAGAGAAGGAAATGGTTTGGTCACCAGTGTCTCTGTTTTAGTTTGATCTTCTGTCCTATAACCATCTCTTTGCTCCCTGTGGCCGTCTCTCTTTAAGATGCAAAACCTAAAGTATCAACAAATGCAATGTTAATAAACCAAGTGATGATCATAATAATAATTTAAAAATACTGTCAATGTAAAAATTGTGCCTGATAAAGTTAAACAAGGAATTATTTAAAGGTAAAGAATAAGGTTTATTCATACACTGCCTTAATGATTACTTTCTTTGGACAGTTTTTTTGTGGGAGAAAAAGAGCTGTGGTAATGAATTAGTATCATAGAAGACATGTGGGTGGGAGGAAAGAAAAGAATAACTATTTAAAGCAGATTCAGTTATACTTTTTCCAAAAGAAAATGCAAAATATAAATTAACATATATTTTTGATTCTCTTGTTAGGACCTTCTCCAAAAATATTTGCGTTGTTTCCAAACATAGTACAGAAGAAGCACCCAGCAGCCCACTCCTGGGGCAATCAGCCATTGAAAACACTATGAGTAGTAGAAAACTACTGACATAGTGCCAGGCATGGTATCATTGTCAGGTAGTGTTTCATCTGTTGTACATAGGGTCACTATGAGTCAGACCTGACTCAAAGGCACCTAATAATGACAAGAAAAAGAAACAATATATTATAAGAAAGATTTTCTTTAGGGAAGATGGAAAAGGTAGAAGTTGAATAGAGATTGTTGGCACTTGTGTAATAGAGCTATTGCCACATGAATTTTTAATTTCTCCTCTTTTTATTCAGAGAATAATAATGACTGACATGAAAAAAGCCTCCAAAATACTTGAACTATTATGACTTTAGTGAAAGTTTCATACAGAAATCCTCCCTTTTCTGGAAAAACATTTTATCTTATTAAGATTGATTCCACTAAGTTATATGTTTGGGCAATAGTTTTTAATAGATTAACAGGGTATCTGAAATATTAAACTACATTGTACACATGTGAAAAGAAAGCACCTCAAGCTTCCCTGGTTGACTTAGGAATACATCCTGTCATGTATGGAGAAAGATTGATTGCTGTCCTCCTGAGATCTAAGTCAACTCAAGGATGTCCATGGTAACTGGCACTTAGAGTTCCTAGCCAGGGATATTAGGAAAAAGGATAGAAGAAAAAGAAGGAAAGAAAGAATAAAGAAAAGAGAAAAAGGAAGGAGGGAGGGAAAAAAGGAAGGAAGGAAGGAAGGAAGAAAGGATGGAAAGAAGGAAGGAAGGAAGGAAAGGAAAGAAAAGAAAGGGAAAACAGAAATAAAATGACTGTTCAAATACTGTCACCTCACTTATTTCTTGATTCAACTATTTTTACACATATAATTTTTTACTTTCAAGACCACTTGAATCTGATACACTCCCAGAGATTTACAAGATAGAGGAAATCTAAGGTAGTTCTGGAGTTATTTTCTATTCATAGTTCTCACTTGTCTTAGACTTCCAACATTGAAAATCAGCATCATGACACTATTCTGATGCTCTGCTCCTGCCCCAGTGTCAAAGGTTTAGAAACTGAATCTATCCATGTAATATCCCCTATGGAGGATTGTCTAGATGTTATACTTAAATTCAAAAAAATTTTGTGTGTTGAAATTAGCATCTATTTTATTAATTTCTGCCTAAAATTAAAGCCATTTTATATATACAACCTAATATATATCTAATACATTGTTAGCCATTGAGTTCGGTACAACTCATAGCAACCCTATGTACAATGGATGTAATGCCACCTAACACAGTGGCATGCAGGCACTATTGTTAGTGCTACTCTGCTATTTATAGGGTTTTCAATGGCTGATTATTTCAGGAATGGGGGCTACAGGTCCTTTTTCCAAGACTACAGTACTGGGTATTCCCAGGTGGTCTCCTATCCAAGGATTAACCAAGCCCAACCCTGCATAGTTTCCAAGATCTGACAAGATCAGATGCCAGGGTAATATGTCTCTAGACATATTTAATATGTATAAGTATAAATTTAATGTGTGTAAGTACTCATTCCCAAAAAGGGAATAAAAAAGGGCCCTCTGTAGCCATCTGCTTCCCAGGCACCACCTGAGACATATAAATATCAATATGTCTGCTTCCTCTGAGACAAATGGCATAACTGGTGGTAGATAATACATTTAACAAGTGACACGATAGGTGGTCAGTAATATCTTGGTAGATGATACCTTTTATAATTCCAGGTGCTATAGCACTTGCTGTTATCCAAGTGATTTAAGAGGGTTTAGGCAGAAGGGTTGCAGGTTTGAGGCCAGAGGCAATCTGAAAATTTGGCAAGATCCTGCCACAAAATTAAAAATTAAAAAGGGGCATGCTGGCAGGCCTGGGTTCAATCCCCACAACTGAAAACAAACAAGCAAAAACAATTAGTGGCTAATACTGAGGTATTCGATAGTAATAATCTAAATGCCTCTTATTAATCCTTTGTTTTGCTATGGGAAACCCTGAAATTGCAGCCTTTG
Organism: Pedetes capensis; assembly: GCA_007922755.1. Lineage (NCBI taxonomy): Eukaryota > Metazoa > Chordata > Mammalia > Rodentia > Pedetidae > Pedetes > Pedetes capensis. The sequence continues at coordinate 86,551 of VMDO01007195.1, read as the reverse complement.
AAAAGTGTGTCCTCTTCGTTTTTTTCTTCTGCAAATGAATTTTTATTGTGTATTTAGTTTAATGTTCACTTTTTGGTAAAATGACAGTTTTAAAAATATTTTTCAATGTTTAATTGCTCATTTTTCCTTTATTCAGGGGTGAATAAAACAAGAGAATTTTGTAGATATTAGTTGGAAGTGCAAAATTATATAACAATTATAGGCTATTTTAGTAGTTGAAAATAAAACTATATTCTTTTTTGTCCCATTCACATCATGTCCCATTCATGTCACTCAGTACATCATTGTTTTTAGGTGCCCTCAAGTTGGGTCTGACACATAGCGAACCTTATTGTTGTTGTTTCTTGGTGCCATCAAGTCGTGTCTGACCCATAGGAACCCTCATAGGGTTTTCAATGGCAGATTGTTTTTCGGGATTGCCTTAGGAGTGGGTTGCTACATCCTTCTCCCATTTTTGCAGTGCTGGAAATTGAACTCGGGACCTCAGAGACTGCAGAGCAGTGCTCTACCAACTGAGCTAAATCCCAGCCCTAGCGACCCTATGTGCAACAAAATAAAACATTGTCCGATTCTGTTTCAGGCATATGATTTTATTTAGATTTAAGCCCACTGTTGCAGACACTGTATCAATCCATCTAGTTGAGGGTTTTTTTTTCATTACCTGCCACTCTCCCAAACATGATGCCCTTCTCCAAGGACTGGTCTCTCCTGACTACATGTCTGAAATTTGTAAGACACAGTCTAGCTATCCTTGCTTCCAAGGTGCACTCTGGTTCCACTTCTTCTAGGAAAGATCTGTTGGTTCTTTTCGCAGTCCATGGTATAGTCAATGGTCATCTGCAGCACCATAATTCAAAAATGTCAATTCATCTTCTGTCTCTCTTATCCAACATTCAGGTTTCACAAGCATATGATGCAACTGAAAATACCATTGCATGTGTCAGGCAGACCTTTCTCTTCAATATGATACCTTTACTTTTCAACACTTTAAAGAGATCATTTGCAACAGCTTTTCCCAATGCAATGTGTCTTTTTATTTTTTGACTGCTGCTTCCATGGGTGTTGCTTGTAGAACCAAGTATGGCAAAATCTTGTACAACCTCAATCTTTTCTCCATTTGTCGTGAAGTTGCATACTGACCCAGTTGTAAGGATTTTATTTTGTTGATGTTGAGCCACAATCCATACTAAAGACTATGCTCTTTGATCTTCATCAGTACATGTTTCAAATCCTCTTCACTTTCAGTGAGGAGAGTTTTATCATATGCAAAATGCAGGTTGTTAATGAATCTTCCTCCAATTGAGATGCTGTGTTATTCTTCATAAAGTCCAGCTTTTCCAATTATTTGCTCAGCATAGAGATTGAAGAGGTATGATAAAAGGATACAGCCCTGATGCACATCATTCTCTACTTTAAACCAGGCAGTTTCCTTGTTCTGTATGAACAACTGCCTCCTGGTCCATGTACAGATTCCTCATGAACACAATTAAGTGCTTTGGTATTCTCATTCTTTGTCATGTTATCCATAATTTGTTATGATACACACAGTCAAATGCCTTTGCATAATCAGTAAAACATAGATAGACATCTTTCTGCTATTCTCTGCTTTCTGCTAATATCCATCAGACATCAGCAATGATGTCCCTTGTTCCAAACCCTCTTTTGAATCCAGCTTGATTTCCTGGCAGTTCCCTGTCTATGTACTGCTGCAGTAACTTTTGAATGATCTTTAGCAAAATTTTGCTTGTGTGTGATATTAATATCATTTAATAGTTTCTACATTCAGTCAGATCCTCTTTCTTGAGAATTGGTGTAAGTATGTATCTCTTCCAGTCAGTTGACCAGGTAGCTGTTTTTCAAATCTCTTGGTGTAAATGCATGAGCCCTCCAGTACTGCATCTCTTTGTTGAAACATCTCTATTGGTATTTTGTCTACTTCTGGAGCCTTGTGTTTCACCAATTCCTTCAAGACAGCTTCCAATTATTTCTTCAGTACCGTTTGGTTCAAAATCATATGCAACCTTTTGAAATTGTTTGTCATTCACAATTTTGGGGGGATAATGACTCTGTGTATTCCTTCCATTATCTTTTGGTGTTTACTACATTGTTTAATATTTTTCCTACATAGTCCTTCACTATTGCCACTTGAGGCTTGATTTTTTTTTCTTCAATTCCTTAATTGAGAAAAACAAAGTGTTTTCTTTTCTTTTGGCCTGCTATCTCCAGCTCCTTGTACATGCCATTATATTTGATTTTATCTTCTCCAGCTGCCCTCTGAAATCTTCTGTTTAGTTCTTTATCTTCATCATGTCTTTCTTTTACTTTTGTTGTTGAACCTTCAAGGGCATGTTTCAGAGTCTCTTTTGACATTTTATTTGTTATTTTCTTTTTTTCCTGTCTTTTTAATAACCTTTTGGTTCCTCATGAATGATATTTTTGATGAAATGTCACAACTGTTCTGGTCTTCTAGCATTAGTCTCTAAAGCATTAAACTTGCTATTGAAGTGGTCTCTGATCTCAGGTGGGATATACTCAAGATCTTACCTTGATTCTCATACACTTATTTTAATTTTCTTTAGTCTCAGTTTGCATCTGCATATGAGCAGTTGATGGTCTGATATGCTATCAGCAACACGTCTTGTTCTGACTTTTAATATTGAGCTTTTCCATCATCTCTTCCTACAAATGTAGTAAATTTTGTTCCTATATGTTCCATCTGGTGAATTACATGTGCATACTTACCATTTATGTTGGGAAAAAATGTATTTGCAAGATTGCATGTTCAATCTATTTCAGATTTTAGGATCTGATAAAAACCTTCCCTATCTTCATTTGTGTCCTTAGTGGTAAGTGCGTAAATTTGAATAATAATCATATTAACTGGCCTTCCTTGTAGGCATACAGATATTATTTATCTCTGATAGTATTGTACTTCAGGACAGACCTTGAGGTGGTTTTTTTTTCTTTTGATGATGAATGTCACCTTATTTCTCTTTGTCATTCCCAGCATAGTAGATGATATGATTACCTGATTCATAATGGCTCATGCCAGTCCATTTTAGCTCACTGATACCTAAAATGTGGATGTTTATGTACTCTATTTCCCTTTGTCAATTTTTATTTCCTAAATTTGTACTTTGTACATTTCACTTTTCAATTATTAATGGTCATTTACAGTTGTTATCTCTCATTTTGAGTCATGCCACATAAGCAAATGGAGGTCCCTTGGACTTTACTCCATTCCCACCATAAAGGAGACACTACTTTGAGGAGGCATCTCTTCCCCAGTTGTCTTTTGAGTGCCTTTCAACCTGGAGGGCTCTTTTTAAGGCAATATATGTGACAATCTTTTTCTGCTATTCATAGGGTTTTTAATGGCTCATTGTTTCACGAGTGGGCTGTCAAGTCCTATTCCCTAGTCTATTTTAGTCTGGAAGCTCAGCTGAAACCTTTCACCATGGGTGACACTGCTGGTATCTGTAATACTGATAGCATAGCTTTCAGCATCACAGCAACACACAAGCCCCCACAATATGGCAAACTGACAGACATGTGAGTGTCCCATTAACATAGCACTATTTAATTGTCTTTATGCAATTTGGTAGAGTAACAACAATTTTAATAATCAACTACCTGGAAAAGGAAAGGAAGGAGCTCCATTGATGTAACAAATATTTATTAAATCATTTTTATGTATAATGCTAAGCTAGTAAATATAAGTAAATATAAACACAGTTGTTATTTCCAAGGAGATAAAGCACACACCCATAAAGAAGATGAAAATCTGACTATAGTTGACAAATATCCAACTGTACAGTGACAATCTAAAAGTTAAGAAATGAGATAGATGGGTAGCCATAGGGATATTTTAAGGAATATACAGAGAAATAGGTGAGAGTTTGTACAAAACAATGTTGCTCATTTATGAATATTAAAACTAAGTCTCAGAAAGATAGATGTGTATTTACTGCAAACAAAATGTTTTAAACTAAAAGTGCCATAATCCTCTCTGATTTCCTACTGGCTGGAACTTTGGGCCAGTAGTTTATAATGCATATTCATGCACAATAAACCCTCACTAACTGCAGTTAGAACTAGCAGCTGTTGAAATACATTTGATTTGTAAAGATACATACCACTGCTGGGAGCTCACACTAAACGAAGATGAATCCTTTAGAGTGGAAGGAAGAAACCCAGATAAAATCATTCTGCCATACCAAATGCCAAGAAAAACTACTTGGCATGGTCCTAAAGCTCCCTGCCTAAAGGTTATCTTTTCCTAGAGTCTCTACTTCCCACAAGTAGCTGTAACTCCAGAGTAACATACACGTTTTAACACACATTGACTGGATCTGGTAAAGGCTGTCTATGGGACAGTTGGTGGGGACAAAATTCTCAGCCTTGTCAATTGCTTGGAAACATACACTGAGAGACAACTGCAGCTGGTGGTAGAGGTTATGCTAAGAAGACAACTACAAAATTTTGCTGTGCATCATAAAAGAAGAGTGGACTGAAGAGACATTATGTGTTTCTTGATGGGAATAAGATATTATAAAATATAAAGTAATTGTTTTCCAAATTAACTTGTGGATTTAGGTCAATTGTGTCAAGAAAATCTCATTTTTTTTTCAAGTAGGCAGAAATTCCTTAAGATTTGTATGGAACAATATGTGTGTGAAAATAACCAGAAACATAAACTCAATTAAAAGTTACAAGACAAATTTGAAATATTTTAAACACATACAACAGACAAAACATTAATAGTGATATGCAAAGATTATGCAGATACTCGAATAAAAGCAAGCAGAAAACATGTATAGGAATTTCAAAGAATGGGAAAATAGAAATGGCCAATAAATGTATAAAAGATATTTAACTTGAAAAAAATTTTAAAAGTGAAAATTAAAGCAATACCAAATAAGAAAGGAAATGTATATTCTACTTCACTGCCTATGTGAATTTAATTAAAATAAGCTCTGAATTGCTATCTGATAATGAGTATCAAACTCCACAAATGTAAGTTGAACACAGTGGTACACGCCTGTAATCTCGGAGACTTGAGAGGCAGAATTAGAGGATCACAGGTTAGAAGCTAGAGGCAGCCTGAGAAATTTAGCAAGACTTTGTCTCAATTTAAAAAATAAAAAATGGGCTGGAGATGAAGCTCAGTGGCAAAGTGCTTGCAAAGGGTGAGAGGCCCTGGATTTGGCTCCCAAATACTGCAAAGGAAAAAAAAAAACTCACAAATGTGTTCATCTTTTTATCCTTTCATTAAGATATTTGATGTTTAATATTATGTCCAAAATGTAACTGGATCACGATCACAAAGGAAAGATGTATATCTAAAAATGTGCACCACAGTATTATTTAATAGTTTTAGAGTCCAAGAATAACCTAATGTACAACTATATGGGATTATATAAATTATTTTTTGTGTGTGTGTTACTGGGGGTTGGACCCAGCGCCTCGTGCTTGCATGCTCTGCAAGTGCTGGACCACTGAGCTGCATCCCCAGCCCATTTTTCACTTTTTGAGACAGGGTCTCAATAAGTTATGCAGACTGTCTCTGGTCTTGAACTTGTGATCCTCCTGCCTCCGCTTCCCGAGCTGCTGGGATTACAGGCATGCACCACAGCACTTGGCTGGGATTATCTAACATTACACTTTTTTTGTGCAAAAAATTATACAACAAATAAAAATAATATAAATCAGAGATATTTATTCCAGTTTCCCTAGGAGTTCCTGGATGGGCTTCAAAGGATTTGTTAATCTCATGATAGCTTGTTTACATAGTTTACATACATGCTAAAGTATATATGCAGTTTAGCAGGCATAGAGTCACAGGGTTGGTAGCCTTTATTTGAGTCTCCAACTGTTCTATGACTCATAGTTTAAGGGTCTCTGGATATAGTATTCACAATATATTGTCAATTAAAAGTAGCAATACATACTTGTGTCTTTTTTATGTGTGACGTGTACACAAATACACATTTGGCAGCAAATATTGGTGGATTGTGGTTATTCATGTTGCTTATCCGTATTGCCTAATAATACCATAAAATTCTATCCTAACGAATATGTAAGCTTTAATCTGAAAGATGACTAAGTGAAGTATTTTATTTTTATGGTGGAGACAATTCCCTTCCTTCAGATATTTGCTTGCCTATTGTTCAAATATACAAATTTAAACAACAATGACAAAAATTGTTTTGGTACCTCATATAGTGTGTCCAGAATCTAGAGATTTCAGAGATGGCTTATAAATTTCCTGCTCAAATTAATCTTTAGCCAGCCTCCATTTGTAAATGAAATTCCATTAAAACAATATTTTGGTTAATAAGTTATCTTCAGAGATTCTTCATTAAAATATACACTATTAGGGAAGAAAGCAAGGATTTTCACTACACTACTTACATGTCTTAAGGCCTTAAATAGCCAGCAAGTTTTAGAAAGAAGAAGTCTTCCAGTATCCACAAAGACAAAAATATTCTCCAGGTCAGAACCCAGGAGTCCAAAATAGGAAGATGTTCCATGATTAGTGTAACCCCAGTTAAGACTCTGTAGGGAGGATAGGGGCCAAGGAGCCAGACACCTCTGAAAGGAAAGGCAAAGTCGATTGTTAAGACTATAAAAGTGACCTTAGAGATAGGGATGTCAACAGGATCACCAGCCTGTTTAGAAGTCCTTGCAGTCCCATAATCCAGTTTAAGAAGACTCATTAAATTTTAAAAATTCTATACATTTGAGGATATTAAAATTTCCTTACTAAAGCCAAATAGTACTTCAAATAAAAATATCTCAGTTAAATTGCTCTATGAATAAGAACTGTGTCATTTTATAAAATAAATTCCTATATAGATTTTCACACAGTTTATAGAGGTACTCTGAATTTATATTAAGATTTATTATCCTAAGGCACTCAGTTTTTCCAAGCACTTTTAAAAATGTATTTGTATTCTCATTTAAAATAAATACTAATTTTATTTATTTATCTTGTTGTTGTTAGGTTCCATCAAGTTGGGTCCTACTCACAGCAACCTTATGTATAACAGAACAAAACACTCTCTGAAACTGTGCCATTCCCAGCACTATTACCAGTGCTTCTCTGCTATTCATAGGGTTTTCAATGGCTGATTGTTTTTTGGAGTGGGTTGCCAGGTCCTTCTCCCAAGCACAGCACCTGATGTTCCCAGGCAATCTCCCAGCCAAGGACTAATCAGACCTGACCCTGCTTAGCTTCCGAAATCTGATGGGATCCACAGCCAGGGTAGCACAGCTGTAGGCCAACTTATTCATGTTGTTGTTGTTGTTCGTGCTGTCGAGTCGGTATCCGACTCATAGCGACCCTCATAGGGTTTTCAATGGCTGAGTGCTTTGGGATTGCCTTGGGAGTGGATTGCCAGGCCCTTCTCCCATTTTTGTGGTGCTGGGAATTGAACTTGGGGCCTCAGAGACTGCAGCACAGCGCTCTACCCACTGAGCCAAATTTAACTAAGTGCCTAATAACCCATAAGGGCAAAATTCTATTGTTATCATTGTTCTGGTTACCAAAAAACATTTTTACTTTTTCTACTTATTTAGAAAAAGTGAAATATATTTAAAGTTGAATTTTGATATTTTGTTTTCCTTTTTCTTTACTAGTTTGTGTCATTCTAAATACAGAATTACTGTCTCATACTGATATGTTTTATACTTCAAAATCTTGCAGAAAGGTCAGACTTGTGAATGGTCTACATTAAGCTCTGAAGTAAACAAATGAAATCCTTTCAGTTCTTATGGACTTTGTGTTATATTCTTAAGTGGTTTTAATGTGAGTAATATTAAGGGCAAACTTCTTTTATGTCATTTCAGATCATTTTTGCTAAAAGCTCTACATTTTTACAACTAGAATCTGTAAAAAATAGCATGGTGTATTTAAACAAAAAACAAAAATAATAATAAAAAACCTACTACGAAGAATATGGAGAAAGTCTATCTGGGTACTCAAAATAACTCTGATATTAACTTTCTATTGCCTCAAGTGCAATGGGAAGGTTGATAAATCAGGGTTGAGACTTATAGTTCTATCCTCAGCATCACAAAAATGGGAGAAAGATGTGGCCATCCAATCCTAAAGCAATCCTGAAACAATCATCCATTAAAAACCCTATTAGGGTCACTACCAGTCAGACGTGTCTAGACAGCACCCAACAACAAACAACAACAAGTCCTTAATAATGCCCATATCCCCTGTTGAATTATGGAAACAAAAGATCTGAATTGTCTTTAACCTTGTCTCTGAAAAAGTGTGCTCTGTATGTCCAAAAGTATTTGATCTGTGGAACAAAGAAAAGGAATTATTAGGGGGACTTGCTTCATTTTACCTATTCATTGCCATTTAATAATGATAATATTCTTTAAATCTTTTTTTTTTAGTTTTGAATCAGACTTTCTCACTTCAAATGATATCTATTATTTTAAATTATTACATAGCTGGTATTAAAGTGAGAAAAAAATTTTCAAACAGTAAATTTAGAGGATGAACTACTGTCTGCAGGCATATTATACCATTATTTCTACAAATCAAATGCCAAGAAAGCAAGTTTTAAAAACTACTGTTGGATTTTTTATGATAAAATGAGCAATTTCTTGTAAAAAAATTCTTATTTACAACCATAAGTGTTAAGCACAGAAAAGTTTAAAAGATATAGAAGTAGAATATGAAAGCAACTGTTCTTAGATTTACTCTATGGTTGAAATGGAAGGTAAGGACAAATTTTGTTTAAATTCTGTAAGAACAAGTATAAAGTATGCAACTAATGCATGTACAATTTGATAATTTTTTATTTCAATTTTTGAGTAGTCTTAAAGGCACAGCTTAGATAATAATAAAATACAGAATTGCATGCATACACACACAAAAAATAGGTACCAAGAATAGATTTAATTGTTAAAATCTTTCAGACACAGCTGAGGAAAAGAACACAGGATTGGCAGGTTTAGGAAGAGATGAAAGGAGTCTGCCTATCTGTTGCTCTGTGCTGTATTATGTGGTATGTTTTAGTGAGCCTTACGGAGAGATTATGTTCTCAGTTTAATATCTAAACCTAAAACAAGAGTGATCATTTTACTGGGGATCAGCACTGTCTATGTGGAAAGTGTTTTGACTACTAATGTTTTAAGAATGGGGGAACATTTGAGTTTTTGTTTATCCTTCAAAAATGAGAGATTCCTTCAGGTTTGTAATAGGTTTAGGAGTCATTTTTATGATGACATGGGAAATTTTAAACAGAGGAGTTATTTTTTAGTTTATCCATACCTACAGGCTGGGCTGGGATGTAGCTCAGTTGGTAGAGTGCCGCTCTGCAGTCTCTGAGGTCCCGAGTTCGATTCCTAGCACCACAAAAAAGGGAGAAGGATGTGGCAACCCACTCCCCAGGCAATCCCGAAACAATCAGCCATTGAAAACCGTATAAGGGTCGCTATGAGTCGGACACGCATCGATGGCACCTAACAACAACAACAACAACAACAACAACATACCTATGTAATTCTTTCATATTTCACCTTTTGAAATGTAAATTTATATTCTATAGCCTTCATATTTCCATTTTCCCTAGGAGCTCTCATTTTTGAATAAAAGATCCTTGCCACATTTGAAAAGTTATTTCCAATGGATAATTAGATAAACTTAGCAAGTTGTTTTTCACCCAGTTTTTTTTATATATTAACTCTAATCTTACTGGTTTCCCAGTTATGAGGAAAACACCAGCAAGAAGATCTATCGAACTGAAATGAGGAATAAGTCAAGTAAATTTGCTAGAAAAAATCATCATTATAGGAGACAACCTTAACCTCAATGCATTGACCTGCTAAGAAGTCAATTTACCATGAATGTTATTTCTTATGATCTTTATACTAAGAAAGGAATAAGCATAATTAAGTCTATACCATTTTGTTTGTATGTACATTTCCACATGAGGACAGATACCATATTAATAGAAAACTTTTTGTGATTGGCCATTTGTTGAGGAAATTATCATTCAGATAAGAAATCATAGTTTCCTATTAAAACAATTCTATGAAATTCTCTCCCCTGAGGCAGAATTAATCGACTTGCAATATTGTAATTCAGAAACACTAATGCTCACCACTTAGAGGCTTAGCTCATCTTATAATAGAAACCCATTATGGACAATGCCTCTAACTACCTTCAATTGTCATTTTTTCTTCTTGTTTAAGCAGAACAATATAATTAAATGCAATATTTGAAAGTGTAAATATACTGTGATTAGAGTGCTCATTGTTCTATGTTTTCATAAAGTAAAAAAGACGAATGAAGAAAATATTCTCAATTTATGAGGCATCAGTTTTTTCCAGTGTATAAATTTCTAGTGTATACATTCTGAGAGACTGCAACTCTAATTTCTAATTCAGTTCTTAAAAAAATTTAAAGAGATAGAAAGCTAAAAATAAGGTTATATGAAAGCAAAAGCTATTATACAAGCATACATAACATTGGATTAGAGTTGGTGAATAGAAGAGAGATAAAATACAGGATGTTCAATTTCTGAAAGGTGTGTTTTCTGACTAATAAACAAATGGTAATTCGGAAATGTACACTATTTACTTCTATCACCAAGTTAAAAAGCATTCCATTAGCCTTCCAACTGCTTGTAGATTCCTAAATATCATATATGCCTGCAGTAGTACCACTATGGTATCTGATCTCATCAGATCTCAGAAGCTAAGAAGGGTCAGACCTGGTTAGTACTTGGATGGGAGACTGCTTGGGAACACCAGGTGCTGTAGCCTTGGGAGAAGGACCCAGCAATCCACTTCCCCCAGAAAATCAATCAGCCATTGAAACTCTAGGAATAGCAGAGAAGCACTGACAATATTGCTTCATCTGTTGTACATAGGGTCACTATGAGTTGGACACTGACTCAACAGCATCTAACATCAGCAACAACAACAAATATCATATATATTATGGACGTACTTCAAGTTCATGTAGCAGGGTTCTAAAAGAAATCTTGTCTGGTCTAGTAGTGAAAGGGCCCAATTTAAAAAATCCAGATGAAATGTATTCACCATTTTTTCTGTTTTATTTTTTTAAATCTGTTTTCCACTAAATTCTAAGTTTATTTAACAAAAGAAAATTTGACACTGGGAGATATTTTACATAAGGTGTAAGAAAAAACGGCCTGCAGCTGTAGCCCTGTGGAATCGGATCCCGTCAGATCTCGGAAGCTAAGCAGGGCCGGGCCTGGTTAGTACCTGCATGGGAGAACGCCTGGAACACCAGGTGCTGCAGGCTTGGGAGAAGGACCTGGCAACCCCCTCCCAAAAATCAATCTGCCATTGAAAACCCTATGAACAGCAAAGAAGCACTGACAATAGTGTTTCCCCTGTTGTACAGAGGGTTGCTAATAGTCGGATACTGACTCGACGGCACCTAACAACAACAACAACAACAACAACAACAACATAAGAAAAATGGGTTTAAGCCAGCGAAGGCAGTGTACTCCTATAATCCCAGCAGCTCAGGAGGTGGAGGCTGGAGGATTGCAACTTTGAGTTCAGAGGCAGTCTGTATAATTTAGCAAGACCTTGCCTCAAAATGAAAAATAAAAAATGTGCAGCCCAGTGCTAGAGCCCTTGGAAAGTATGCATGAGGCCTTGGGTGCAGACCCCCAGTTCCACAAAAAAAAAAAAAAAAAAAAGAAAAGAAAAAGAAAGAAAGAAGGAAGGAAGAAAGGAAGAAAAAAGAAAGAAAGAAAGAAAGAGAAGGTTTTAAGTGAAGAATAGCTGAGGAGGCTACTTCTTTATGTGAAATGAAGGTAGCTGGATGGATAGGCTTTCAGGAAAATCATCAACAACATGGTCTTATTATAATCATGATTTAATCTGTTCAGAGATAAAAATTTTGCATTGTAACTGAAGATAAACTTGGTTTGAAGGTCAGCAGGACTGAAGCAAATTCATGTCCATTTGTCACTATTTTCTAATTAATCTGACTATTTAAAAGAGTCAATTTCATAATTACAATTATATTATTTAAATATTGCCAAACACTTCACAGGACTCCATAAAGTAATAGAGTCCATTTTCACATTCTTGGATATTACTATAATTTTTCATTGATTAGCTTTCCCCTGATGTTTTTTAAATGATGTCCTTTCTCTAAGTCGATCCTTCTGAAACATTAGCAGAATGATTCTTCCCTAAGAGTTCATGTTAGTATTCTTGAGAATACTCATATCACCCTGATAATTTTTATATTTATTATTTTATGTTATAAGAAAACTGAAAAATAGTCCTATGATGTTATTGTCCCTAATCTCAATATTCATGTTTGAAGATTTTATTTAAATCCCATTGATACCAGGAATGCTATTTCTGGCAGAAGAGAAAAGAACTAGATTTAATGTGAAATTGAAATAAACAATGAATTGTGAACAAGTAAACACCAAACTCATCACAGACTTATGAGTAAAAGTTTAGTAATAGTTCACATAGAGACAAATTCTGGGGATAGAGTAGAAGTGGTTGAGAACAACAATGTAGGCAACAATGTAGGTAAACCATGGACAGCCATCACATTTATTTGGATTTTGATGATACTGCGTCTTTATTGTGCTTGATTTGTGAGCTAGGTTTAGGTTCATTTTTGTATGAACAATTTAATATTGAATTTATATTCTTTCATATGTGCAAAATGAAATTATAAAAATAGTTTCCATTAGCTATTTTTTATTTTATTTTTTTATTATTAGAGTCAGCATATTAGTAATGTTTGAGAAGCATTGCATTCTTGTTTAAATGGAAGTATTTTTTCATGACTTTGTCAGTGGATTCTCTTCTTTTATCACAGTTTACATCATGAATTTTGATTATTTGTAAATTCCAATTCTGAAATAAAAAGTTTAATTAGGACCAACATCAAAAGACTAAGTACAACAGTCTTTAATCATTTTGAAACTGTTTTTCTTAGGCTAACAGATCTTGTTCATTTCTTATTTACTCCATATGTTCAAAAAATGTTTATTGTATACTTATATAATTCACTGCATGTTAGGATGTAAAGAGCTCTCAAAACAACTTGGTAGATCCAGAATAATCATAACAATCTTGAAAAAGAATCACATTTCTCAATTTAAAGACACTGCAAAGTAACAGTGTTGAAGTCAGTATGGCACTACTATAAGGACAGATACATACTAATGGAATAGTAGTGAGATTTCTGAAATAAATTTATGTATCTTTGATCAGTTGACTTTCAGCAAGAATGCCAAGACCATTGAGTAGGGAATAAATAGTGGAGATGGGAGAATGAATGTTCAAATGCAAGAATAAAATGTGGTTGGACTCCTATCTCACATCATATGAAAAGATTAACTCAAAATGGATCATAGACATATTTTTAAAATGGAAACAATAATCTTAAAAGAACACACAAGGTAAATCCTTGTGCTCTTGAAGTGGGCAATGGTTTCTGACCTCTATCACTGAAAACACAAACAATAAAAGAAAATAAAACTGCATGAATTGGACTTCATTGAAATTCAAAACCTTTATGCATTTTTCAAAGGACATCATCAAGAAGGGAAAAAATTCAGAGAAAGAGAAAATATTTCCCTATCTGTCAGGATACTTATGTCCAGAATATATAAAGAACTCATAATTCAGCAAGAAGAAGACAAATCACTCAGTTTAAGAAAGCATAGCATGGAAAAGGGATTTGAAAAACTTTCTCCAAATACCATATCATAGTCAATAAACAGCTCTTACCCTACTGCCACTCGAACTGCTCCTTCCTTCCTTCCTTCGTTCCTTCTTTTCTTCTTTTTCTCTCTTTCTTTCTTTTTTCTTTCTTCTTTATTTCCTTTCCTCCTCTTTTTTCTTTTGCTTTTTCTTTACTTTGGTGTACTCAGAGGTTGAATCAAGAGGCTCACACATGCTTTGCATTTGCTGTACTACTAAACTGAACCCCCAGCCCAATTTTTGCTATTTATTTTGAGACAAGGTCTTGCTAATTCATTCAGGCTGCCTCTGGTCTCAAACTTGTGATCCTCCTGCCTCATCCTTCCAATTCACTGGGATTATAAATGTGTGCCATCAGGCCCAGCTTTCCCTGTACCTATTTCTGTATGATATTGGTGTGGGGTTCTTCAGGACCAGCTGAAAGAAGAGAAAGAAATCTGTGCTTGCTTTAACAAATGCATTAGCTCAGTAAGTAGGGGAAAGACAAAAATGAATTTCAATTGCATTACTACTATTTTTACAGTGCCTCTAAAAGACAACAGAGAGAAAGATATACCTTCTGGATGGTTACCAGTAGTCTGGTTGTCTATTCAAGATTCTGAAAGAGAAGAGTTATGGTTGGATTCAAAGCACTCTGGGATAGGAACATGTGATGTGAATGGATATAAAAGGGGGTGAGTGTAAATTGGGATGAGTTTGTATGACACATTAAGCTATCAAAAAGCATCCATCATGGAAGAGGTTCTGAATAACCAAGTAAGATGACCCAGCCTTCATCATTGGCCAATTCAGACATGGGTGGAGTGGGTGTGGTAGCAGACACAGAGGCTAATTATGAACATAACAGCATGCCCTCTTGAGTACTAAGGCGTCTCTAGCTACTTTAGCCTTGGACTATGAAAATTTTTAGTTATAAGATACCAGCACTGAGTCTCCAATATGGCACTTGATGAGATGAATCAGCTACTTGGTAAAAGTTGAGTAAATGATATCTCTTCTATCTCTGAACAGCTAGCACTTTATTCTTAGAGGGGCAGATACTTATTCTGAGTATAGGTTTGAATTTGCTGCCATGGAGCCTCAGTAAGCACCATTATCTGGGGGCCTATGATATTCCTGAAACTTCGGGCATGGATTCCAACACAACTATAGTATCTGAAAGGAAACTCACTGCAGCTAAGTAGGAACAGCAGTGAGACTATTAGATTACATTTTTATTTCAAATATTCTAAGCAACTATTTCTAATAGGAATATTTTTTCTTCAGATTATCAGCAAGTCCAAAGAAATTCTGAGGTTATTTATCTACCTTAATTAGATTGTAATTAAGGTCTGTTTCATACCAAAGTTCATAATTTTTATTCAATGTCATATATAAATTATCTTACTGTTATCAGCAAACACACTTGTGTTAGCATACTGTAATAGAAAAACACATACTTGAGTTCAAATATTGTATGCCTTCAGGTTAAAAATGTATAAATGACAAAGTTGAAACTCAGGTTGTCATTTGTCATTTGTAATAGGCGCCCTCATAGTCCTGTGGTGTTTATTGAGACATTTTTGGTCACATAATTTCCATAATCTGTAAATATTCCTCTGAAGTAGTTGTTGGCTAGTTTTTCAAGCTTTGGCAAGTTTTCTGGGTAATGAACAGTTTATAGCATTGCCTTTTAATAGTGAGAACCAAATGAATAACAAGTCTAGGCAGTGAATAATCCTAGCACATAGCACTCAAATGACATGTAAGCTGAGAAAAATGTGTAGAAGAAACTGACTCTGCCAGGGTTCCACAACTAGGAGAAAAACAGAACAAATAAAAAATAAGCAAAACCTCTAGACATTTTAAGCCTGGATAGAACTTTCTAGTTGTTGTTGTTGTTGTTAGGTATCATCGTGGTGGTGTCTGACTCTTAGCTATGTACAACAACGAAGTACAACTGGCAAAACACTTGTCATGCTTCTCTGCTATTTGTAGGATTTTCAGTGGTTGATTGTTTTTTGGGAGTGGGTTGCCAAGTCCTTCTCCCAGAATTTTCTAGTACATTGTGATTATTGATCAGATGTGTATATAAATACATCTTGGTGAACAGAAACTGCCATAGGAGGGAATTATAAAAATGAAAGCCAAGGGTTGCAGTAAACACAATGAGTTAAACGATTTAATATTTGTCTACTAACAATGTTATAATTACACATGATGAGGTCTAATGTTCTACAATGCTCTTCAAACACAACAAGGGCACCACATTAGATGTACAAGCCTTACAAACTAGAGACCAGCTGACAGGTTATCGAAAACATATTGTTTGTTTGGTATGACAAGTGACATGCTGTATTTTATTGGCTATAGACAGGGTGCATAGCCTCCCACTTTGCATAGTTGTCATTAACTGTTACTGTATTAAGTGGGACATGATTCAATCATTCACTAATATTATCTGTGAATATAATTACTTGCTCCATTTAGTAAATTCATATCCTCCAATGTTACGTTAATTCCTATGATTTTCTTCTTTACTCTTTTATAGAAATAAATATTTTTCACTAGACTAATGAGTAACGCACAAATTTTCTTTTCTCTTAATTTTTATAGGGCATATGAAAAACAAGTAAAATTCTTAAATATTTTTCAGAGTTATTAAAATCTATACTTTTTTCCTATTGTGAAATGTGAAAAGGAAAATTATTAGTCTAATGACCAAAATAAGTTATATTTTTTACTCCATAATATATGAATGCAAGTAAAACCCAAAAATATCTTTTGATGACATGCTATAGAAGTGAAATGAAATACTTCATCCAAAAAGGTATCCCAGAATTCTTGACTAAATGCTTTTGCTTTCCCAGCCATTAGTGAAAATAATTAGTGAACAAAGAACTATACCACTGTTCTCTTTGTGTTGACTTTCACGTTCCTGGGAAAAGATTGAAGTCTCCCCTGGGGCGTTCAGACTCACAATTTGAGAAACACTGTCCTAGTCAGATAGAAAATCAGATAATTACAGGAACAACTTGCAATCTCCAGGTAATTTGGAAAACAGAAATTATACTGCAAGCTATAAATTATGTAAAGTGACAAAATATAATTACTGAATGGAAGGGTTTTGTTTTTTGAAACTGGAATCCTGAGAAATACAAGGGTGAATGAATCACTCTCAGCTTGCTTCCTGTCTCTATTCCTATACCTGGGTCTAGCCTCTGTGTTCAAGTTGATATTGAGAAATAATGTTCCTTTTTGTAATCTCTGGCAGGAGTCACTGTAATAAAACCACACACCAACACATTGAGGTAGTAAATCTTTTGGAAATTTGTATTCTGCACTAGGAGGAGCATTTTGCATATTGCTCGTAATTTTCATGAAAAAACATTAAGCCAAAAATGTAAAGAAATTTTTTTGAATACATCTGGGTTATTTACTAACAAATCTGTGTATTCCAACTTGGAATTTCACCTTTAGTACCAAGTTTGTTTATGTGCTGAAAATTGGTCTCAGGGCCTCACATATGCTAGCCAAATGCTCTACCTCAGAGCCACATTCCCAATCCAAACTAAACTAAAGTCTTCTAGCTCAGCCTGTCCCATCATGGATTTAATAATTCCCGTCATGTACTTTTGGCCTGGGTATTTATATGTGGATGAAATTTATATTTTGCAAGTAATAGTGCAATCACTTCCAGGAAGAATCTGGAGAAGAAATCAGTGGTGTTTTACATCTTGTATTCCTATAATTCATATTCACACCTACTTCATATAATCACTCTGTTCTAATTTAGATTTGGAGCCTCACCATTGAATTATCCTTGCAGTGGTCTAAAATGGCATGTAAGACTTAAAGACACTGGCACTGTGCCTCATGCCTGTGATCTCAGTGAATGGGGAGGCTGAGTCAAGAGGATTGCATGTGCCAGGACAGAGGAAGCTTGTGTAAACTAGTAAAAACTTGTCTCAAGATAAAAAAAAAAATAATAAAGTTTCTGGGTGTGCAGCTTAGGGTAGAGAGTTTGCAAAGTTTGCATGAGGTCCTTCCTGGGTTCATCCCCCAGTACCACAATAAATAAATGAATGAATGAATGAATGAATAAATAAATAAATAAATAAATAAATAAAGGAGCAAGGGGTACAACTTTGTGGTAGAAAAAAAAGATTTAAAGGAGTACTATTTAAGATTTATTCATGGTAAAATTTTGTTATTTTCTAATTTCTTATCGCTTCTTACCTTCTCTAAGAGTCACAAAATATTCATATTATAAGTTCCATTATTTAAAACTTTTAGTACAATAATTAGAAAATAAAAAGTCCTGTTTTAGAGGCAATTTGCAAATACTTATAAGAAAATAACACTTCTCATGAAATAAGAAGAAATTTCATTTTCCTATCTGTCTTTAATATGATTATTTATATGGAAATTTAACAAACAAGCTTTCTAATAAACCATGCTCATTCATTTTTAAATTGAGCAAACTGACAAAATTTGATACTGGGTAGGATGAGACTGTAAAAGCATGTCGAACTCTAGGTTTAACTAATTCAGATAAAATATAATGCTGCTAGGTTGAGTTAAATAAGGAGAAAAATAAAATAACTCATATTTAATTTTTTAGTTTAATTTAAATTTTTCTCAGTTATCCATATACTTAAAGACCTAAAAAGCCCTGTAAGTCTTAGAACCATAAAACTGTATTCATACTCTACCACCTTCTCACCCCAGAGTCTGTAGAGGTTGACATTTCCAACTCTAACTGCATTTTCTTGTATTGCTTCTAATACACAAATAAAACACATTGATATTTATTGATTGTTAAAATGTAAGATAATAAATAATTTATTTGGAAGATGAGGAATTCTCCTTTTTTGTATCCTGGATATCCCCATCCACATTGTCTATCCTCTGTTTTTCTCTAATATAGTTATACTGAAATTTATTTGCCAAACCAGTGTTGTTATTGCTGTAATTTTGTAAAGACTGTTCACAAAACTCCTGTAATATACTCTGATTGTCTTATTTTTCTTACATAATTATTTGCCTTGTTTGCTAGTGTTAATAATTACTTTATTTTCATCTTTGCCTAGTTTTCTGTATGCGTATTAATTTTCTTTTGGAGGCATTAGAGTCTTTCCTCAGATTTTTGGTTATGCATGCTGTCCATCCATACTAAAGAGTGAAGGACTAAAAAGTAATTGGACACTGTACAAAACTCAGCTTTCTGATTGTTGGGATATATCATAAGTTTTGTTGTTGTTAGGTGCCATCAACTCATGTCCGACAAAGTTAATAAAATGTTTACTGAGATATATGCTTCAGAGTTTATATTGGATAAAATCTGGTTAGCTTCTATAATAGACTCTAAAATGTATAAAGGCTTATACATAACAGAATCTTTCTATCATTCACTTTCCTTGTTAATGAGTAAATGTTCTCTCTGTAGAGATTTGAAACAGACCCACTTCATTTTGTGCTTTTACTAGCCCCGAGATCTTGAGGTTTACATGTGATGAGAAGTACAGAAAATTTAGAAAAGGGCACATTACTTTTAAATCCTGTGTCTGTAACTGACATATGTCTATTCAAACTACAGTTTCCAGAATAGTTCAAGGTTATACACTAAGTGCACGGTAGGCTGTGGAATGTGGTCTCAGGCTAGGGAACTGCTGATCTTGTAATGACAACCCTAAACTGTGGAAGGATGAGCTTAATTTTGTTGGCAGCTAGCTGTCTCTGCCACTGGAACTTCACTTAAACACCACTATCCATAACCTTCTGCTTTGAGGCTGGTCTGGTGACTATAAACAAGACTTCTACATTATTTTAATTAATATCATAAGTCATTGCTTCTTAAATTTTAATACACATACAAATATGCAATAAAATGTAGCTTCTGATTCCACAGGCTAGTGCAGAATCTGAGTTTCTGAATTTCTAGCAAAGATCCAGGGATATCAATGCTACTAGACCATGAACCATACTTCAAGTAGCAAAGACATGCATTGTAGCACTTTGCCTCCATCTGTTCCTTTCATTTCTTAGTCCAGAGCATTTTTGATTAAATTTCTCCAGACAGTAAACATCCTCTCTAATGTCAAGTGTGTGTGAGGTTGATATTCTTGTTGAAAGGGGCTGGAAATGACTCC
This sequence comes from Pedetes capensis, assembly GCA_007922755.1. Lineage (NCBI taxonomy): Eukaryota > Metazoa > Chordata > Mammalia > Rodentia > Pedetidae > Pedetes > Pedetes capensis. The sequence goes on along the minus strand of VMDO01007195.1, from coordinate 66,674 downwards.
TCGTAATTTATTTTGTCTTATGCAACTTTTTATATGGCTTTCCCATTATCAGCTATACTCTGCTCCCTTGTGTTGAAGGGGACTTCTAATTCCTGAGTTGTAGCATTCTGTAGCACACAAACTTGTTTCTTTCATGCATGTAATCAAGTAGAAGCAGTATCTTTTTCTCACCCATTGCAAAGTTTATGTCTGAAATCCCATATAACAAAAACTAAGATTAACCAGAGAATAGCATATAAACTTAATGTAAGTTTTATGTGACATGGAGACTTCGGAAATGATTACTCAAAAACTCAAGGAAGCCTATATTTTAAAAGACAATCAAGAAGTGTTAGTGGAAAACAAAAAATGTATGATGTAATGGTTATAAATTTGGTGGAATTTAGTAAGACCTGTTTATTCAGATTCTTTTTGGCCTCTAGGTAAAGGGTAGTACTTCTCTGGAATGAGGATCTTATAAACAACTTTTAGGAGTAGTAAGTCAAGAAATTTTTTTACGATCTGCTTTAGGGGAGAAAGGCAGAAGGTCAGGGGAGAAGGTCAGAAGGTGGCCATCTTGATTCCTCAGTTTCTTTTACCTTTAAATATGAATATGCCAAGGTGCTATATTTTGAGTTGTGTTCTGAGCCTTGGGATATTTCTATTATATTTTCTCTTGCAGTTATTGTTAACCTTTTCAATTTCTAACTTCTAAAATTTTGTTGACATGTCTTATTTTTTTCTAATCTCTGAGGTTGAATGTCTTTATATATATTATTTTAATAGAACTTTGAAAGAGTTAAAGTCTACTATTACAATTAATTATGAAAAATGTAAAGAAAGTTATTGATTGCCTAGAATGTAATTAAATAAAAAGTTACAAAATAAAATAATTAAAAAATTAAAACCAGCTACCTTATTGTTATATTACTTTTGAAAAATAGTTTCAATGACTTTTCCTTTTTTTCCACTCTCTTGTCCTGAGTCATGGATTGTGGGTTAAGAAAATGGGATCACAGTCACTCCTTTCTGTTAACAAGATTCCCCACTCTGTGCCATTCTATGTTAGACTTTGCCAATAAGAGAAGTTTGTATGGGACAGCAGTAAGAATTGAAGAGGAATCTTATTGTCTGTAGGTAGGCACCACAGTCCGACAAACAAACAGACAGAAGAGATTTATACTCATTTTAAGAAAGTAAAGCTCTTGAGATCCAACCACTTTACTGCTGCAGACTGAGACAATGAAGGGTGAGAATCTTTGGGGAAAGCTTCTTAAACATTCTTAAGAATTGCAGCAGCTTCTCACTGAGGTTTTCTGTTTTTAAATTGAGGTAAAATTTAATTATTAAAATGTGTAATTCAAAGTTTTAACACCTGTATACATGATGTAACAAATAACGTAAAAAATTCTACCACTCTACAAAGTTTCCTTGTATCTCATCTCAGTCAGTATCTGCACGATAGACATTTAACCTTTAGATCATCATAAATAATACTTGCTCACTGGACGGGAGACCACCTTTGGAATATGAGGTGTTTTGAGAAGGACCCAGCAGCCCAACTCAGGAAACAATCAGCCACTGAAAATCATAGGAATAGCAGAGAAGCACTGACATAGTGCCAGGCATGGCATAGCATCGGGATCGTTTCCTTCCTTTGTATACAGTGTTGCTCTAAGTCATCTCCAACTCGATCACGCCTAACAACATTTATGTAAGTACAATAATACTGTATATGCATCTTATGTCTGAATTCGTTCTCTCACCTCAATATTTTTGACATTCTTAATGTTGTTTCAGGTATGAGTAAGCCATTTATTTTTATTATTAAAGGTTTTAATCATTATATTAATGTTCCATAATAATGGGTATAATTCTATTGATGAACAGGTATAATCCCTCTTGCAGATTTTTGTGGAAATGTGTTTTCATTTCTCTTGGGTAAATATTTGAGAGATATAGGGTAAAAGTATTATTAGCTTTATAAGAAATGACCAAATAATTTTCCATTTATTTTTTCTCATTTTTATTTTAGTACTTAGAAGTTGAATAAAGGGCATCATACATACAAATGCTCTACCACTGGACTGTACCCCCAGACCATTTTCTAATTTTTATTTTGAGACAAGTTCTCATGAAATTACATATGCTGCCTATGGCCTTGCTATCCTTCTGCCTTAGCCTCCACACATGGCTATAATTTTCTATTTCTACCAGTAATATCTGATAGTTTCAGTTGTTCTTCATTCTCAGTAAAGCTTGGTGTTGTCAATTCTCAATTTTTGCCTAAGGTAGTGTATAAAAAATGCTATTTGAGTGCGGTTTTAATTTATATACACTGAAAACTATAATGTTGAATCCGTTTCATATATACTGGAAATCTGTATGTCTTTCTTTTATATACCTTAGAAATATTAGTATCTACATTAAATCTCACCTTTTATTCATACATCTTTCTCTGAAACCTGATAAATATATAAAGTCATGTAACCACAGCAGATATTGAAATATAGAACAGATGTGTCACTCTCCTAAAATTTTCTGGTTCTCTGTGATAGTCAATTTGCCTCTCTACTTTCCAGTCTCAGCTTCACCGAACTTTATTATGTCTCTAAAGTTTTGCCTGTTCCAAAATTATTATTAAATCAATAGTACAATATATGATCTTCTGGGACTGGCATTTGGCATAATGCATTTATAATCCATTCATATTGTTTTATGAGTCAGTGATTTCTTCTTTTGATAGCTGAGTAGAATTCCGTTATATAGATATTAGAGTTTGTCTATCCATTCCCAGGCTGAAAGGTGATTTTATCATTTGTACCTTTTGACAATTATAAAATAAGGTCGTGAAATATTTTTCTAAGTTTTTTATGAATGAAAGTTTCTATTTCATCTTGAGTAAAATCCTGAGATGCAGTTTCTGGGCCATGTAGTTAGTTTATGTTTTATTTTATAAGGCATATCAAAATGTTTTCAAATTTATTGTATTATTCTGTATTCCTGAAAGCAACATGCAAGAATTCTTATTGTTCTACATACTATATGCTCACTGTTATTTGGTAGTGGAAGTTTATATATATGTATGTATATATATGTGTGTATATGTATATATATATATATGTATATATAGTTATTAAAATAGGTGAATCACAGTGGAATATTATGGGTTTTTTGCTTGTATTTCTGTAGATACTAAGATTTTTGAGCATTTTTCATACAAATTTTGTCAACCTTATATGAGAAGTTATTTTTTTAACTCTTCCACACCTGTTAATATTGCATTACTTTTTTCTCATTAAGTTGTAAGATCTCTTTGAAATTTTCTTTTCCTTTTAGCATATCATCTCAAGAGTAAAATTTATTAATATTTTCAACAATCACTTCATTAATTTTTTAATGAATTGTGATGTGGTTGCCTTATCTAAGAAATCTTTGCTTAACTAATGATCACAAACATTTTTCTCCTATTTTTCTTCTGAAAGCCTTTAGGTTTTACTATTATGTTTGTGATCTGTTTTAAGTTGATTTAATTTTATGGTGCAAGGTATTATTTGAGGCTTTTTAAAATTTTCTTTGCCTTCCTTTCCCCTCTCTCCTTCAATCTCTTTTTCTCATTCTCCTTTTCCTCCTTTCCTTCTTCCACTTCAACATCTCCTTCATTATTGATATTCACTTCTTAGTGTCATTTGTTGAGAGACTTTATGTTCATCATCAAATTCCCCTTGTGCCATTGTTGAAATTAACTTGCCACATATGTGTTGTTCTATTTCTGGAATCTGTGTTCTAGTCCATTGGCCCCATCTATGTGGTGCCAGAGTATCCATATGGGACTGAAGGTTTCTTTGATGGGATGTTTTAACTGTAAACTGAAATTCTTTCATGAATATAGAATTATTCAGATTTGCTGTTTCCTTTTGAGTGACTTGGAGTGGTTTATGTCTTTCAAGAGGTTGGGCCATTTCATCTAGATAGCTGAATTTATAGAGTGAGAGGGTTTTTCTGAGTATTCTGTTATTATCTTGCTAATGTTTCTCTCTGATTCTGTAGTTATATTCCTATTTTCATTGTAAATTTTTATAACTCCTCTCATTACTTTTCTTGGTAGATTGTATGAGAGCTTATTATTTTTATTGATACTGTTATCACTGATAGACTATGTTGATTTATGCTCTTATTTTCATTGATTTCTATTTTTTATCATGACCTTCCTTCTGATTTACTTGGGCCTAAGTTGTTTTTCATTTTCTAGTTTCTTTTTTTTTCTTTTTCTTTTTTGCGGTACTTAGGTTTGAATCCAGGACCTCGCACTTGCATACTCTGCAAGTGCTGGACCACTGAGCTGCATCCCCAGCCCAATTTTTTACTTTTTGAGACAGGGTCTCGCTAAGTTATGCAGACTGCGTCTGGTCTCGAACTTGCGATTCTCCTGCCTCCATCTCCCGAGCTGCTGGGATTACAGGCATGCGCCACTGTGCCCAGCTCATTTTCTAGTTTCTTAAAGCATAGGCTGAGATCATTTACTTGAGAATTTTTTCCAGGATGAACATTTAATTCTGTATATTTCTTTCTACCTTCTCCTTCAGGTGAACCCCTTCCCAAATTGTGGTGCTATTCTAACATGAAATTTGAAATATTTAGTATTTCTCTATATGAATTACTTGTGCAGTTATTTGGAAATATATTATTTAATTTCCTAATATTTGGGGATTTCCAGATATCTTACTGCTATTCATTTCTAGTTGAAATCTACTATGATCTGGGAAACATAATCTGTGTTATTCCAGGTCTTTTAAAATTTTAAAGGTGTGTTTTCTGGACCAAAATACTGTCTATCTTGGTGAGTGTTCAGTGTGAAACTGAAAAGAATGAATATTCTGCTATATTGGGTAAAGTGTTTTGTATATGTCAATTAGGTCAAATTGGTCAATAGTGCTGCTCAGATCTTCTGTATCCTTACTGATTATCCGTCATTTTGTTCTATTGATTGCTGAAAGAAGAGTGTTGAACTCTGACAGCAGAGGCAGGTAGAGTGGAACTTTCTAAGCTGGTTTACTCTGAGGAAAATTGTAAGATATGACAGAAATTTGCATAGCACATAGATATAATATGTCATATATTTTAAAAAGAAAACTGATGACTGGAAAATAGACTGAAAGAGGCTGAGGGTTTCACCAAAGACTCTTGCTAGGAAATTATTTCACTTATCCATGTGAGAAAAAATGACTCAAACCATGTTATAATAGTGCAAGTGATGAAAAGTGCTTAGATTTTGGATATTTTACAAAAGTAGAGACATCATGATTTTAAAATGAATATAAGATGTGAGAGAAAAAATCAAGAGTGAGATAGATCAAAGCTTTTGTTTTTGAATAATCGCAGAATTGTTAATAGATATTGAGGAGGTTTTAGAAAGAATAGGACTTAAAGGAATTGTCAGGAGCTCAATTTTGTGAATGTTAAGTATGAGAAGTCAATTCAAGTTAAATTAGGCTATATGAGCTTGAAATTGATGGAAGTGGCAGGTCCTTAGTCATATATTTGAGAATTATCAATAATTAAATGAGTTTTGAAATCAAATGGAGTGAGTATGTATTAAAAAATGAAGAGAGGAGTTACAAGTTCTGAGGCATTAAGAAATCAGAGAGATGAAAGGTGGCCAGTAATAATAAAGGGAAGGGTGACTGATGTGAGAGGAAAATCAGGAGATTGTGGTATTTTGGAAATAAAAAGAAGAAGAAAGTTTTTAAAGAAAGTGATATATTATATCCAGTGTTTATTGAAAGTTTCCAAACAATGAGAATTGGGGAAAGTATTACTCCTGGATTTAGCAGTGATGCCATTGACAAGTTCAGTGTGACTGGGTAACTTTCACTACATTTGTGGAGTCAGGGAGTTTAGCAGAAAATTAAGAGAAAGTTGAGGGGACAAAAAATTAATTGTAATATGGAAGAGAGAAATGGGTTGGAGAGAGGGATCAAAGAATTTTTTAAATGGGGAAAATACTACATATTGATATAGTGAGGAGGAGGATATAGTGCATAGGTAAAAACAAATACCTCAGGAGAGAGACAGAGAGATTTGTGGGAGCAACTCTTGAGTGGGCAAGAGATGAGGAGATATAGCTCACTCCTTAGAAACTTTAGTAAGAACAAAGTGCAATTCGTTCATAGCAACTGAACGGAAGACAAATGCAAGTATGTAAATATACATTGTTATTATTGTTAGGTGCCATAAAGTCAGATCTGACACACAGCGACCTTATGTACAACAGAACAAAACACTCCCTGACACTGTGTTGTGCTGTGCCTGGCACTATGTCAGTGCTTCTCTGCTATTCATAGGGTTTTTGATGGCTGACTGTTTTGTGATCATTTAGGGAGTGGGCTGCCAGACACTTCTCTCATTTTTGTGGTGCTGGGGATTGAACCCAGGGCCTCAGAGAGTGCAGAGAAAGCACTCTCAACTGAACTAAACCCCAGCCCCATGTTGTTGTTGTTGTTAGGTGCCATGAAGTCCTGTCTGACTCATAGTGACCCTCATAGGGTTTTCAATGGCTAATTGTTTTGGGATTTCTTTGGGAGTGGATTGCCATGACCTTCTCCCATATAGGAATTTGTGAAAATTCTTTTTTCATTGCTCCTATTTTCTCAGTTCAGTGAGATTCAATGTTTTCCATTGAGTGAGCATGGGCAGTTTATGAGATTCAAAGAGAGAACTGAATAAATTAAACACTTATTTAGAAAAGTAAAAGAATGAATGGCACAGGGAATTGTCATCTATGTCCAGGCCAAATTACAGGGCATTCAAAGTTGAAGTCTAAAGTGTCAAAAGTATGATCAAAATGAAAAGGTGAGATAGGTATAAAATTGAATTTCATCAAGGACAATGTTTATCAAAATTGGATAAGTAGGAAAATGGCAAGGGAGTTGAGAAGATGAGCAAAGGGAAGATTCTAAAAGTTGATCATGAATTCAAGCAGTATAAGTAAGGCAGTAATGATGCAAGTGTCTGTAGCCATAGCACCCTGGTATCAGATCTAGTCTGGTCTTGGAAGCTAAGCTGGGTTGACCTGGTTAGTCCTTGGATGGGAGACGACCTGGGAATACCAGATACTGCAGGTTTGGGAGAAGGACCTGGCAGCCTTCTCCTGAAACAATCAGCCATTGAAAACCCTACACAGGGTCGCTATGAGTCAGATACCACTCAATGGCACCTAAAAACATGTCAGCAATGACACAAATGGTGAGTACCTGTGAAAATTCAGTGAGATAAATGGTTTCTATTTCATGGTGGGTTAGGAGGGAAGGGGCTAAAGAGCTTAAGATGAAAAGAGAGGAGGTGATCATTGGAAAGTGATGGGTTTGAGACTTAGATTATAGGTAAATTACATTTATCAGCAGTGACAAACTTTATACTATGAATATGGGAGTGAGTGTCTGTGGTGGAGGCAACATTATCTGAGGAACTAAGAGACCAGTGCATGGAGAAAATTATTATTATGGATTTGGTATTACCATAAAGTATGAGGGAGTAATTCTGAAGATAGTAGTAGTGACTTGGTGTCAGATGTTAAAGAAATATGGAGAAATAACTGGGGCGAGTGAAACAGAGATTCTTTAGGGAGATCTGTTGTGGCTGACAATTAGAACAAGAAAAATACATGGGGCATCTGCAGGTCACCCAGTTAGTATAGATAAAAAGGTGATACACACCAATTAAATAAGCTCTGTGAGAAGCCAAGACAGAGTACAGCAGGGGAGTGACAGGGATAGGCAAGAAAATGTAAGGATAGAGTCAGTTCTAGAGACACAAGTGGAAAAATTTCAAAGTTGGGGAATGGAGAAAGATCAGTAGAAAAAGGACAGACTATTCTGGCAATTGGAATTTGGGAGATGAAGAATAACTTAGAGACTTAATTCTTGTGGTGACCAATGTAAAAGAAGATATATGGGCTACAATTAGTTCAGTCCTTATGAGTCCAATCAGAGAGTGATGGAGTTTCTGGGAAATGGGATTTTGTCAGGAGAAAGCTCTGGGCTTCCTGACTCACCCCCATTGAAGGAGATCTGCAGAAGGAAAGTCTAACACTGAGTGTGTCAAGGAGAATTACCAAGGAAAATGAAATAATGGGATTGTTAAAAGAAGCAGAATGTAGGTAGGTGCACAACTCTTGTGTGATACTCATACTGCATAAAGTATGCATCCTTTACTTTCTGTTTAATATATTTTTTACACAAAGGCAAATATCATAACTTGTTTTTTATTCATATTTTCTAAATGTGGCTAATTGTTTTGCCTAACATTTGTAGATGATTTTGAAAATAATATATTTCTAAGGATATCTAATCCTCTATAAAATATAATTTGAAAATCTCCTGAAATGTAAATCTTAGCTGACCCATCAGTGTATGTTATGTAAATTGGTTATTAAAAATAAATAAATGATAAGTTTGATGAGCAAAGTTAATGGCAAACATAAGGTCTGTGGCAGGAGCTGGATCAGCCTCTCTTCTGATTAACTAAGAGATTGATTTAAAGTTTACACTATCAAGCAAAAAGCAATTTCTGGGAGCTACACAGTGGTGAGAAGCACAGCCATGATCCAAGTCTCTCCCTTATACACACTTACTTTCAAATTTTTAGTTTATTTCATCATCAATCATCAACTCTTTCATTCAGGAAACATCAGCTAGCAATACAATTCATTTATGGAAACATTTTCATACTTAGCAATGTGTGAAACTGAATTCTTCATGTTGTTAAATTCAGCCTTATTTATACTATGGGAGTGGTACACACATGTAGGGACAGTCACCAAAGTGCTCAATAAAAACTGATGCTCAAAACTGCTCCCTACATTCCTTTCCAAATACAAGGCTCAGAAATGATTATTTTTATGTGTAAATTACCTCTTAATTTTCTCCAAGTCTAGTAGTGGCTAAAAGGCCAGATTCCTCAAACATACAAGATAAAGAAATTAAGCACTGCAAAAGAACAATCCTTCTTTCTTTATCATTTGTAACTTCTTCTCTATGTGGTTTTATAACATGAATTTCTAAAGCACACAAATAAAAAGACCACTCATGCAAATTCTACAACACACAGTATGTTAGGAAGAGAAAGAATATTTTAATTATGTAAATAGTTCCAATCATTTGAAGCTTGCTTGCTTATGTGTAGTTTCTTTATGAAGTTGTTGTAATTTTACAAACATTCCACTTTAAATTTAATCACCACTTTGACAAAATTTGAAAAGAAATACATTACACACAAACTTGGGTATGTTGGGGGGATGTTTCCAAAGAACCAAGTGGGGACTTTTTTTTGCTTTTTAGAAATTGTTTCATACTGAAGTTCTTTCCTGTGTTACATTTTCTTTTCTTTGCACTGGTGATTTAATTGTCTGCTGACATATCCGTTATCTTTTACAGTCACTCCAAATAGCAAAAGGCTTAGTTGTGTATGATTGTCATCATTTTTCATGGATTTGCAACCAGTTCTCCCTGATTGCTTCATTTTAATAGCATACATAATGTAATTAGAAAGCTCAAACACCACATTGATGTAAGATGGCCATGGCCATCAGAGAAGGCAAGCTTTTTGAAAACGACACTGTATGCAGAAAGAAAACTACTGTCCCTAGAAGGAAAACATGGACAAACAAAATCACAAACCTATGGAATAAGGAAAGCATTGTAGGGAGGATAAAAGCAGAGATGCTTCTATCAATTTCCATGTAAAACTTCCAAACTTGCTTTGACAGCCACATATAAGAGCAGGAAAATGTTCTTTTTGACATATGTTTGTATTCAAATAGAACACTCTATCAGTAGTCATACCTTGTGTGACTCTTAATTATAGAGTCTAGAGACACCTTCCACTTCTCATATTTACATAATATGTAATCCCCTTTTAAAAAATAGAACAATCACAATGAAATATGTTCTCATGATAACACAATAAAGGTTTTTCATTTTGTTAAGATTATGAAAAATAGGACTCTCTGATGTGCAAATATCAATGGGCTGCTACTGTTGTTCTAATCTTTTCACTTTATTTTCTTTCTTTCCTTTTATCTTTTTCAAATAGGGCATCATCTAATTCAATTGTGAAGAGTGAATTAAGGGAGTGCTTCCTTTGGTGAGATATTAAATCTTCTGAGACTTAAAATGTCATATTCTCCTTCATTAAATGATTGCTTCTGTGGCTCAAAAGTATATGTCAGGTTTCGTGCATGCAAAAAGGCTTAACACTGGCTATGCCCACAGGAAATCAAAAACATATCAAACACTGAAAGGTACATTTTTCACTTTTCAACAATTTCAGTGAAAAAATGAAAATCTCTATTTTACTACTCAAAATATGAGGGCAAAGTATTTGATGATAGGATATACTGCTTTTTAAAGCAAGATCAGAGGCTAGACATGGTGGCACACACCTATAATCCTAGTGACTCAAAAGGCTGAGCCAGGCAACTCACAAATTCGAGGCTAGAGGCAGCCCATGTAATTTAGTGAGACCCTGTCTCAAGATAAAAAAATTCTACAAAGGGATAGGGGTTCAGCCCACCAACACAGCGCTTACAAAATATACATGAGGCCCTGGGTTTAGCACTCCATTAACAACAACAAAAACAAACCACAAAATGATGATGATGATGATGATGATGATGATGATGATGATGATGATGATGATAGAATAAAGCAAGATCAGAAATTTTTCAGCCCTGATTTCAAGGAGAAACCCATAAGTATAGTATGCAGAGGAAGAGAAAAAGATAATGAAAACAGCAGGACTTGGGATGTATGTACCTCAGTGGCAGACAATGTGCTTAGCATATGAGAGGTCCAGGGTTCAAATCCCAGCACATATACACACACAGAAAAATCAGGAAAAAGGAGCAGGAGAGTGAAAAAACGGAGAAAAAGTAAGTGACTTTTTCAATACCATGGGAGTGAATAACAAAAAATATCATAGTGGGACATGACAGAGAGCCACTGACATTGTCCCATACATTTCTATATGATACCCACTCATTTGCTCCCAAACTTTTATGGTGGAGTAAATATTTGGCAGACATTTCTGCATTATTAGCAGGAGCTTGATTTCTAGGCTTTCTGGCTGCTGCTTGATAAACAAAACAATACAAGTAAAAAGTCCTGAGGTAGGCAAGAGGAAAGCTTAATATAAGCAAAAATGCAACTGACATCAGTGGCTGAAAATCTAATTAGAGTTAATAAAGACACCACTGGGAATTGGCAAAGTTAAAATTTGGAATGTAACCAGCAAAGAGGAGGGGTGATTGAATATGAAAAGCACCATAAAATGAATAAGAACCCTTGAGGAGAGGATGACTGCTGTGACCAGACCCTGTGACAGCATAAGAAGCTATTACTAGAGTTGGAATTCATCACTCATGCCATCAGCCTTAATTACCAGAAGGTATTAGAGAACTGGAAAAAGAAGACTAAATGGCATAGAAGCACAGGACTCTCTGAAGTCATAGCCAAAAGCTAGTTATCAGGAAAATTTCTAAACTTTCAAAACAATGTATTATTTGACATGTTTATAAGTCAAAGGAGTAAAACTTTTCTAATTCAACTTAAAACATTTTCAATTCAAGCAAAGATTACTCTTCAGCTACTATTAAAGTCATTTGATATGACACAATAGTATAATTTACCAAATAACAAAACTCAAAAGCAAACTAACTCAACTTATCAATCAAACATTAAATATCAATATAACAAACCCTTCCTTAACATTATAAATTAGTTGGAATAATTTCCTAAATTCCAAGAAAGTATAATAGGAGATTCCTAATTTGTTTACTATAAAAGAGTGTGAAATGCTCTGAAAATTTATGTTTTATGAAATCTCTTTTGATTATATTTTAAAACTCAAAACAAATTCTTAAAAATCAACAAAAATTAGAAATATTAGCAATTATTGCATTCAATTGTATTAAAGAAATTTGATTATAGTTGAGTACATTCCTATACTGTATTGTAACTGTATTGTGTTATAAAATTCTTAAGAACTAGGAAATGGCATGCATAAGTAACAAACCCCCATACATATATTTTAAAAGTTTATTATATACAATGGATAATGTGATGCTCTTATTTAATGAAAATATTGATTTTAAATATTATAAGTTGAGGAAGTTACCCTGCTCAGATAAGTTTGAAAATTGCTCTATGCTATACATAAAATAGGCCTGCAGCCATACCACTGTGGGGTCCAGTCCTATAAGATCTTGGAAGCTAAGCAGGGTCAGGCCTGGTTAGTACTTAGGTAGGAGATCACCTGGGACCACCAGGTCCTATAAGCCTGAGAGAAGGACCCAGCAACACGCTCCCCCAAAAAAATCAGCCATTGAAAACCCTACGAATACCCTATGAATAACAGAGAAGCACTGACAATACTGTTTCACCTGTTGTACATAGGGTTGCTATGAGTCAGACACTGACTCAAAGGCACCTAACAACAACATACATAAAATACATCTCTTGGGTAATTGCAAGTGAACAACAATTTGCCAGGTAGAAGAGCATGGTGTTTAAGTATACAGCTGTGCTATTCTTATCTTATGTGAATTCCTATCTTTGTATTTTTTCAATTCCCATCTGTCACACTAACTGAAATCAAATCATGAAAAAAGTTTCCTCAACAAACTTAGTGTGACTACTAAAGGAATTAAGCCAATAGTTCAAACTTTCATTAAAGAAAGTTCTGTGTAAACATTTAGATATTACTATGTGAAGAATCAAAGCCATATTATGAGATAAAAGGGCATGTGCAAAATTTGGAAAATCTGCTATATTGTCACTGATAAGTTCTCTATAGCACAAAAAAAATGAGGTTTTGATTCCTCCCTGATATCTATCCTGGAATGGTAAGAATTCTAAACTTTTAATATAGTCTTAAGATTTACCTCTATGACTGTAGATTCTATTTGCCAATGCCATGAAATGAATGAAGAATTTGGTGGTGGATTTTGCTCTCCCTTTTTACTTATTCTACAATGCTGAGTAACCAATGGTATTGAAGGATGAAATGGAAACCACCTTGAAAGAACTGGTGAAACACAAGGCTCCAGGAATTGATGGGATACGAATAGAGATGTTTCAACAAACTGATGCAGCACTGGAGGTGTTAACATGTTTATGCCAACAGGTTTGGAAAAACAGCAACTTGGCTAACTGACTGGAAGAAATCCATATTTGTGCCTATTCCCCAAAAAGGGGATCTAACTGAATGTGTAAACTATCGGACAATATCATTAATATCACACACAAGCAAAATTTTACTAAAGATCATTGAAAAGCAACTGCAGCAGTATATAGACAGAGAATTACTGGAAAATCAAATCAAAAAATGTCTATCTATGTTTTATTGACTATGCAAAGGCATTTGACTACGTGGATCATAATAAATTATGGATAACACTTCAGAAAATGGGAATACCAGAGCACCTAATTGTACTCATGAGAAATCTGTACGTGAACCAGGAAGCAGTTGTTCGAATAGAACAAGGAAACACCACTTAGTTTAAAGTTGAGAAAGGTGTGCACCAGGGATGTATACTTTCACCCTATCTCTTCAATTTATATGCTGAGCAAATAATCTGAGAAGCTGGACTTTATGAGGAAGAATGCAGCATCAGGATTGTAGGAAGAGTCATTAACAACATACATTATGCAGATGACACAACTCTGCTTGATGAAAGTCAAGAAGATTAAAAACATTTACTGATGAAGAACAAAGATCATAGCCTTCAATATGGGTTATGACTAAATATCAACAAAAGAAAAATCCTTACAACTGGGCCAGTATGCACCTTCACAATAAATGGAGAAAAGATTGAGGTTGTGCAAGATTTTGCTTTGCTTGGCTCTATAATCAGCACCTGTGGAAGCAGAAGTCAAGAAATCAAAAGACACATTGCTCTAGGAAAAGCTGTGGCAGAAGATCTCTTTAGAGTATTGAGAAGCAAAGATGTCAGCCACATTGAAGACGAAGGTGCTTCTGACTCATGCCATTGTACTTTCAGTTGCATCATATGGTTGTGAAAGCTGGACATTGAACAAGGGAAACAGGAGAAGAATTGATGCTATTGAATTATGGTTCTGGAGACGTCTATTGAATATACCGTGGACTGCCAAAAGAACCAACAGATCTGTCCTTGAAGAAGTGCAACCAGAGTTCTCCTTGGAAGCAAGAATGGCCAGACTGAGTCTAACATATTTTGGACATGTAGTCAGGAGAGATCAGTGCCTGGGGAAAGACATCATGTTTGGGAGAGTGGCAGGTCAATGCAAAAGAGGAAAACCCTCCACCAGATGGATTGACACAGTGTCTACAACAATGGGCTTAAACATATATAAGGTGGTGTGCCTGGCACAGAATCGGGAAGTGTTTCGATCTTGTGTACATAGGGTTGCTATGAGTCGGACTCGACTCCTCGACTCGATGGCACCTAACAACAACAACAATGCTGAGTCAGAAGTATGGTTGCATGGAAGAAATTTATACTTCAAGTCACTCAGTCCCATGAGAACCAACATTTTTATAATCTGTATCTCCTGTTAACATATGTTCTTCAAAAAATACAATAAAATACTTGAATAATTTGCATATATTGAGAAGTGTAAGTTAAAAAAGTCATGACTTTGAGCAAAAATCACTGGCATGGGTCTTAGTCGTATCCTCTACATAAATGTAAAAGTAAACTGTAAAAAATTTTAAGTCACTGTTCATGTCTCTTCAAAAGCATTTCTATATTTCCATTCATAAACCATAATTTTAGTAACTTATTTAGCAAGTCTAAAATTAGTTCATAAACACCTCATGAATAAGCTAGAATCCTTATCTCTCCATTAAAAGTTGATACCAATCCTTTATCTGGTACTTGTAATTTTGTTATTTGGAAAGGCACAGGGATGATTAACAGATTCAATGATAAATATAGCAACATGCATAAAACAACTTTGTAAAGAAAATTCCTCCATGTGTATATCAATGTCAGTTTTGATAAGGATCATCTATATTGAGAAATTTCTACATGGTCTATATTTATTATGAAATTGCAACTGTATTAATTTACCCAAATGTCTATGAAGTATTCTAAAAGTGGATCACTGAAACCTCTGAGGTTTTACTACCATGCTTTAAACTTATCTTGGTGGTGGGTGATTGTTTTAGGGTAGAGAGTGACCCTGGAAATCTGTTTTTTTTTTTTTTTATCTGCACATAATTAATTTGAACCTTAGTGATAAGTAACGTCACATGAGGTCTGCTTTTTCAGCAGTGTTCTGGATTATTCTCAGGACTGTCACTAAATATTTAATAATAGAACATATCTATGCATGTAAAATGTAACCCTAATTCTTAGTTTTTGCTTTGTATTACAAAGTGGCTAATGAGAACACATCTTTAAGTTACTTCTCTGTGAAACAACTTATTTAAAAGAGTCAGTTAAACAACTAGAGGTGGAGAAAAGAAAGGGCAGAAATTACTCACTTTGTAGTCATTTTGAAGAGCTAACATAGTGATCTTTCAAAATGTGTATGTGGGGCACCTGCCCATATTCTCAAAGTGAAGCTCGTGAGTCTGCATTTTAACAATGACTCACCTATGTAATTTGATGTAGGATGTTTGTGGGCATCAATGAAGACATGACGGTAAAGATGGTTTGAGCTGGAGAGTATGTGTGTTTGGTATAGTGTGCTGTCAAAATAAGAGCAGAAAATAGTTGTACAAGTCTATGACTAACAAGGGACCTAAACTATCCAAATTGAGGGGAGCAAGAAGAGCCACTAATACTGAACCAGATGGAAACCAAGAGAAGTAGCAGTGATCAGTAGAAATTACTATGCAGGATCACATTTCATAGGAGTAAAGTAAGTAGAAAGAACTGCAATGGGAAATCTTAACTGGCTAGGTAGAGATTAAGACTGCTAAAATAGACCTGAGCCAGCATTGCAGCATTTTCTTTTCATTTTCTACAGTGGCTGGCGATCTTGGACTTCTAATGTCCAATTGTACCCTTCAAAAGTAATGTTTTCTGTAAATTTAAAGATAAGCATTTGACTTTTTGTATCATAATAAATTATAGATCATATTGCGAAGAATGGGAATAGCAGAGGAATTAATTGTAGTCATAAGGAATCTGTACATGGAACAGGAGGCAGTTGTTCCAATAGAACAAGGAAATACTGCCTGGCTTAAAGTCAAGAAAGGTGTGTATCAGGGCTGTATCTTTTCACCATACAGCTTCAATTTTTATGCAGAACAAATAAACAAAGAAACTGGACTTTATGAAGAAGAATGTGGAATCATGATTGGAGAAAGACTCATTAACAACCTGCATTATGCAGATGACACAACTCTACTTGCTGAAGTTGAAGAGGATTTCAAACATTTACTGACGAAGATCAATGAACACAGCCTTTAATACGGATTACACCTCAGTCTCAGCAAAATAAAAATCCTTACAACTTAGTTCTACAATCAACATCCACAGAAGCAGCAGTAAGAAATCAAAAGACACATTGCATTGGGAAAAGCTGTTTCAAAAGACCTCTTTAATGTGCTGAAAAGTAAAGATGTCACATTGAAGACAAAGGTGTACCTGACTTATGCCATGGTATTTTCAGCTGCATCATAGGGTTGTAAAAGACAGATGTTAAATATGGGAGCCTGGAAAATAATTGATGCTTTTGAGTTATGGTACTGGAGACAAATATTGAATATCCCATGGGCTGCCAAAAGAACCAACAGATCTATCCTTGAGGAAGTGCAACCAGAGTACCCCTTGGAAGCAAGGATGCATAGACTGCATCTTATATATTTTGTACATGTTGTCAGGAGATATGGATCTCTGAAGAAGGATATCATGTTTGGGAGACTGACAGATCAATGAGAAAAAGTAAGACCCTCAACTAGATGGAATGACACAGTGGCTACAAAAATGGGCTTAAATATAAAAATATCATGTGCCTGACACAAAGTAGGGGAGACTTTTGTTCTATTGTACATCTGGTCACTATGAGTCTAGTTTGACTTGATGGCACCTAACAACATGACAACATATGGTTGATTTGTCTATACATTTTACCAGAAAAAAAGCTGTTGTTGTTAGTGCCATTGAGTTGGTGTCTGACTCGTAGCCACCCTACACACAACAGGCAAAACAGTACTGTTAGTGCTTCTCTGCTATTCATAGGGTTTTCAATGGCTGTGTGATTTTTGGGAGTGGGTTACCAGGTCCTTCTCCCAAGCCTCCAGCACTTGGTATTCCTCGGTGGTCTCCCATCCAAGTACTAACCAGGCCTGACCCCGCTTATCCTCTGAGATATGATGGGATCTGACACCACAGTGGTATAGCTGCAGGCACTAGTAAATTACCATAATACAAATGAGAACTTTCCTTTACCTCTATTCTTTCCTTCTTCCTTTGTTTATTTTTCATCTTTTGAGGATGATTATTTTCCCTGTAATATCATTTCCAAGGTGCCCCTGTTAGAGTAGTCTTCAGGTATCTCCTTTGCTGATTGAATTTAAAAGAGTGGTCTTTAGCCTTGTCTTTGCCTAACTTCCCGTACACCAAAGACTGCTTTCTCCCTCTTGGTATCACAGTATCAGTGAAGAACTGAGACCCTGCCTGGCCTGCTGTAAGATTTGAGATTTCTCAGCTTTACAGGCAGCATGAACTTGTTGCTGGCTCTCACTAGCACCTTTCAGGTAGTGAGTCTTGGCCCAGTTCTAGCTTACCACCAAGTATATAATATACCCTATGACAGAGTACATAATAACAATACCTGACAAATTAAAATGTCTCATTTTCTAGAAATACATTGTCTTCATATCAGAAATTTATCCTTTAGACTGGTTTTATACAACAATTTCTGACAGAAAAGTTGCCGAAAGAATTATTTTCCCATGAGTTCCTAGGGAATGTCCAATTCTGATATCTGAATACAATGAAAACTTATTTTAAAACTCATCCTAGGATGGAATTAAGAGTAAGTGAGATCCCTATAGGTTGCCATACAATAATATAATTATAGAAAACCTAAAATAAGCTCATTTCATGTTTCTCCTGTACTGATGTTCCCCAGAATGGATTACTCATCACAGTGTATTATACAGTGTCTGTGATCCTGTGGTAGCTCAAGTTTTCCCATTACCCTGTGCTTAGTAAGCGACCCCCAAAATATTTGTACCTGTGGTTTGTGTGAATTTTTAAATCCAGAACAAATACAAAGAGAGACTCAAATCTGTGATGAGGTTGATGATAAAAAATAAAAGCGATTGTTCACAGTGTGAGTAGAATTGTATTTTATCAGAGTTTGTTAAATAACAAAATATTTGGGTCATATTATGAAGCATTAGCAGTGAAAATCCATAACTGAACTGCACAAATTACAAATTGATTTAGATGAATCAAGTCTGGCTCTAATGTCTAGCATATATGATGTACTGAAGGTGGGTAATGGCCCGTGCCTCCATGCAGCAGAGAGGGAATTTAACAAAGTTGGCAGTGGCTTTTATTAGATCTCACATGGTCAAACAGCATTTATCTGATGTGAAGAATGCACTTGGTGAATTATCAAAGAAACAAATGCTTTTTTGTTTTTATTTTTTGATGTGGTAAATGTCCTCAAATTCATGATAGCTCATTGGAGAACATTGCAACTTCTAAAACTTTGCTGCAAGGTGAGAAAATAGCAGGCAGAGACAAATTATTTAAAAGAGGGAATACATCATTTTGAACTCTAAACACTTGTTCTTAACACAATGTGCTTCATACAAGGAACAAATAAGATGGCAGATGCCTATGATTTATAAAACATCTTCTTGTTTAGAAAACCAAGGTGACAAAATTGAATTGATGGATATAGTAGATATGATAAAAAAACTAATCTGTGTCTGTGTAAACCACATGCAATAAAAACTCTAAAATAATATCCCCTGGTTCTTAAACTCACTTGCTAGTATTATTTATATTAGTCAGTCATCTACAAAGTAAATCTTTTTCCAATACTCTAAAATTCTAAATCATTACTGGTGGTAGGAAATTGAGAAATATGATTGCTAACACAAAGAATTGTTTCAATTGTTGTTTTATGAATGTGAAAGAAAGTGTTGCTGTGGTAGGTAGAAAAAGGCTCTCCAAAGGTGCCCCTGTCCTAATACTTAGATCCTGTTAATATGTCACCTTGCCTGATAAAATGGATTGAACAGATACAAATAAATTAATGATCTTGAGATGGGGAGCTTTTCTGGGATTAAGTAATCCCAGGCCCAATGAAATCTCAGGGATCCTTTCAAGTGAAAAATAGATGCAGGATAGTCAGTCAGAAAAGGAAATCAGATGTCCAAGTGACTGAATTGCTGGCTTTTATGGAACATTGAAGATGGCCATGAGTAAAGGAAAGAGGACAGCCTCTAGAAGCTGAAAAAGGCTAGGAGACTCTCCTTTCTCTAGAGCTCTGGAAGGAATGCAGCATAACTGACAACTTGAGTTTAGCCCCTTGACATCGACTGTCAACATCTAAACAGTAAAACAATTATTTTTGCATTATTTTAAGCCATTGAATTTGTGATAATTAGTTACAACTGTAATAGCAAACTATTATATAGTTCTTTGCCTTATGACCATTGTTAGATTTTGTATAAAGAAGTCTTTTATCTTTGTTACCATTGTCCTGAGTGCATTGGAGTATGTGGAGAATTACACATTCTATGAACTTAAATTTTCTACTTTTGTTATATCAAATGTAAAGCAATGCTTGCATATCCCATAATATGCTGCTCAGGGGATTTTCAACACTTTTTCTGAACATTTAGTACAAAACTTTCAAAAGATGTTTCTTGAGTATTTTTTACTTCAACAAGTGAAAGATGTTCTTCTTAACAATTGGCATTATGGACACACTGGCAACATCCTCCAAATTTGATAATACAGAAACAAGTAACATCTGCTTCAAATAGTTTCATATTCTCTGAAAACAAGTAGTCTTTCCATAAAAAAAACCAACTCAAAAGAAAATTTAAAAAACAAAACTAAGTAGTACTGGAAACATACACTTTCTATGGTTTAGCTAAAGAGTGGATTGCAATTAATTACTGAAAGTAAAATGTTTTCCAAATGATTTTATAAGCTTCTGAACATGTGGTCATAAAGATGAGATGCTTTTAAAAGATAATTAGATGAGTACTTTCCAAATTTGCTGATGAAATTACCTTTCAGACACTGAAAAAAAATTATATTAGGTAACCTTGCTTTCTGGCTTTGCTCTCTTCAACTTCTATAGTAGCATATTATGTCTCTAATAAGTAGTGCAGTAAAGAGTTATGTTAAAATTTAAGTTAGCTTTCCCAGAAGATCATTAAAGATGAGATTCTTTTATTTATTAACTCTAAACGAATGTTCAATTAAATTAATATCAAATCTATTCTCTGAAATTACTGATGAATCATAAAATGTAGTCATTAACTTTGAATTCAGGCAGACATGCTTAAAATTATTGTGATGAAGCATAATAATTTCTATCAATACTACTTTTAAGATTATCTTATTATCCCCTTTTTACAAATATAAGAACAGATACATAGGTAGCCTACATACCTGTCCATGATAATTTTACATTCAAATATCAGAAATAGAGCCAGTAGGAATAAAACTAGTATGTGCCCTTGTGTGCCATATTGCTTTTCTCTAATTTTTAAATCTCTACTGTCTGCCATCCTACAGTTTTTGACTCATATGAGTAAGAGACTTTAATTTTATCTTGAAACAAAGTGTCAGGGAAGGCTCAAAAAAAGCATATTGTGCTTGTGATGTTTTGTTTATCCTCACGTTTGGCAAAAGGAGTCCTTCTCATACAATTAATTAGGAAAAGTGATGGATCTGTGATGGTTTTCAATAGAAAACTAATGGTATTTCAAACAGTTATAATTCTTTTTTTTTTTTTTTTTTTTTTTTTTTTTTTTTTTTTTTTTTTTTGCGGTACTAGAGGTTGAACCCGGGGCTGGGATTTAGCTCAGTTGGTACAGTGCCACTCTGCAGTCTCTGAGGTCCCGAGTTCAATTCCCAGCACCGCAAAAATGGGAGAAGGATGTGGCAACCCACTCCCAAGGCAATCCCGATACAATCTGCCATTGAAAACCCTATGAGGGTTGCTATGAGTCGGACACGACTCGACTGCACCTAACAACAACAACAAAGAGGTTGAACCCAGGGCTTCGCGCTTGCATACTCTGCAAATGCTGGACCACTGAGCTGCACCCCTAGCACATTTTTGTTTACTTTTTGAGACAGGGTTTTGCTAAATTATGCAGACTGCCTCTGGTCTCGATCTTGTAATCTTCCTGCCTCTGCTTCCCCAGCTGCTGGGACTACAGGCTTGCGCCACTGAGCCTGGCTATGCAGTTATAATTCTTAATCGATGGTAATATTCTTGCTGAGTGTACTGCAGAACTGAATTATCAGTGGGCATACAATTTCAGCGATCATTCAGCTCTTTAGAATTCTAGCCATTCTTTATTAACCTTTCAATTTTAATATCTAATTGTTGAAGAAGCGATAGAAAGACTCCAATACTATACTATCCACTAGTGAGAAATAGCAACGCTTTGAACAAACAGTTGGCAGTTCTCCTATGCTGTGAGGAGGGCCAGACACAACAGCATCTAATAACAACTATGGTCCAAAGGAATCACAGCTACATCCTGTTTGGATAAGGGAGGTATGGAAAGAAGGACTTGGGGTGTCCTCATTGAGGCCCACAGTATTAAACTGCTAAAGTCCAGAATGATTATGACTGTTAAGATAGTTTAGCACTAGGTGACTTTATTATTCTTACAAAACTGAAACTTAAAATTGTACCATATTTACAGAGTCAGGGAAATTTACAGTGGCCTACATTACTGATAAGTAATCATTTATGTAGGAAAATACTATCTTGGTAATGAGGTATAAATATATAATGAAGATGCTTTCTACATGAGTTTTTATAAGACTTGTGGTGTACCCAATAAAAATTGCTGAAAAGTGACTTCAGATGCTCTACCGCTGAGCCCCAGACCTCTCTTTTAAAATTATTTTATTTAATTTATTGTGTTAAAAGTGAAATACTTAACATATTGGAATTTCAGTTAAAAATCCAATATGAATGTTTCAGCTATTTTAGTGAATTCTGGTGTAGTAAAGGCTTGTAATAAAAACAATATTTGCATTGAATTAAGAAACCTTTGAAGCAAAAATGTACTTGGAAGTGTTTTTTGAGTATGCCTAGATTGCAATTATTCCTAAATAAGATAGATATTCTACCAGTGGAACTAGTAGCTGGAAGTTGTCAAAATTTATAATTTTTACTTACACGTATCTAGGGCAGATGAGCTCAAATTGTTATGGAAAAAATTGAGGTTGAATTCACCCACAAACAGAAGCCCAGCATTATATTAAATGTGGCATGTGCTCTTTACTTTTTGTGATAATTTGTGTTTCAGAAATAATTGAGCTGTAAATAATTACTTTGTTAGTCAACTTAAATTCATTAAGTTATTACTGATTTTTATAAATATCACGACAAAATTTTCACTGTGATATATTTAAAATAAAAGTCTTATTTAATCAAATAAATTACTTGAAAACTTCAGATTTTTAGATTCTAGCAAATGAAATAAAATAAATGAAAACAGAGATTGTTACACTGTGAAAGTTAAAGAACTAAGCAAATTATGAGAGCTTGTATTATTTATAATATTTAACACAAATTCTAGGTGTGTTTGGAATATCTCAAATTGAAAATATCTTTTGATGGGTTTTCAGTTACTAACTGGATAAATGGATGGTCTGCCTTCTCACTTTATCTTCAATGTCTATCTTCAATATTTTAAAAGTTGACATTTAAAAAAATTTTTTTTTCAGTACTGGAGGCCTGAATCTAGGGCCTCACACATACTTTATAAGTGTTCTACCACTGAGCTGATCCTCCAGCCCCTTTTCATTTTTTTTATCTTGAGATAGCGTCTCCCTGAGTTACTCAGCCTGCCTCTGGCCTTGAACTTGTGATCCTCTTGCCTTGGCTTCTTGAGTTGCTAATATGACAAGTGTGAGCCAATAAGCCAAGCCATTTATTGAAAGTTTTGAAAATCATATATGGAAACAGCTTAGTTAATGAGTTTAGTCTGTTGAAAATCTTCACTGAGGAAATATAGTCTGATTAGAGGTGAAAACACAATAATTGAAGATGTGTTTCATAGGATTTTTTGAGCCTACCAGGGACTTCAGCTCCTAGAGAATTTTCATATTTTAAAAAAATGTACAAGCCATGCACAGTGGCACATGCCTGTACTCCCACCAACTGAGGAGCCTGAGGCCAGAGAATTATGACTTTGAGGCCAGAGGTGGCGTGCATAATTTAATGAGATCCTGTCTCACAATAAAAAATAAAAAAGGGGCCAGGATGCGGCTCAGTAATAGAGCACTTGCTTAACATGTGCAAGACCCTGAGTTCAAAACCACATAGTGAAAAAAAAGAACGCGCAGTATTTGAATGGGAGACCAACTGGGAACACCAAGTGCTATAGACTTGAGAGAAGGACCTGGCAACCCACTTCCTGTCCCCCCAAGTAATCTATCATTGAAAACTTTATGAATATCAGAGAAGTCCTAACAGTAGTGTTTCACTTGTTGTATGTAGGGTCACTAAGAGTCAGACACTGACTCAATGGCACCTAACAACAACAAGCATAGAACTCATCTTTAGCTGACACCATGGTGATATATTTATACTATTTATTTATTTATTATCCTTTATCCTTTAATAGGGTTGGGATTTAGCTCAGTTGGTAGAGCGCTGCACTGCAGTCTCTGAGGTCCCGAGTTCAATTCCCAGCACCACAAAAATGGGAGAAGGACCTGGCAATCCACTCCCAAGGCAATCCTGAAATAGTCAGCCATTGAAAACCCTATGAGGGTCACTATGAGTTGGATACTGACTTGATGGCACCTAACAACAACAACAATCCTTTAATAGTTTATATGTAACATAAAGGCAATAAATCTATATTAATAAATAGAAGCTAAGGTGCTTTTCCCTACCCCCATGGATATTAATATGTTTCTGAACCAGACTCATACTTAAGAGATTTGATTTGCTTGGACTTGTCCCTAGTGGGCTTCACTTGTGATGAGGGTGGATAAAAACACTA
The DNA here is from genome assembly GCA_007922755.1 of Pedetes capensis. Taxonomy (NCBI): domain Eukaryota; kingdom Metazoa; phylum Chordata; class Mammalia; order Rodentia; family Pedetidae; genus Pedetes; species Pedetes capensis. Next base: position 42,464 of record VMDO01007195.1, on the reverse strand, counting down.
ACTTTAGAGAGTGAGCTCCTGAATTCAAATGCTAGCTCTGTCACTTATAGTTAGATGACATTGTAAAAATTTATTAAACTACCTTAAGATTGAGTTTCTTATCTGCCAAATACTACTTCTAATAATACCTATTTCCATGGTTGATTAAGGAATATGTGTAATATCATATATAAGGTATTTTCATGTTGCTTGGTACACAGTAAATACTGGGTAGTTATCTTAGTTTAAGTCACTATAACAAAGTACCATAGACTAGGTGGCTGAAACAACAGAAATTTATTATTTACTGACATAGTGACAGGCATAGCACAGTGTTGAGGCATATTCTTTTGTACATAGGATCACTATATATTGGACCCAACTCAGCGGCACCTAACAAAAACAAAAGTTCATATGTTGAAATCCTAATTCCTAGTATGGGATTAGGAGGTGAGGCCTTTGAGAGATGATGTTGTGTTTGTTAGGTGCCTTCAAGTCATGTCCTACTCATAGTAACCCTATGCACAACAGAATGAAACACTCCCTGACACTGTGCTTGACACACAACCATCTTTATGTTTAACCCCATTGTTGTTGCTACTGTGTCAATCCATCTAGTTGAGATTCTTCCTTGTTTTCATTGATCTTCTACTCTCACAAACATGATGTCCTTCTCCAGGGGTTGGTCCCTCCTGACTTCAAGTCCAAAATATGTAAGATGCAGTCTAGCCATCCTAGCTTCCAACAACCAGTATGGTAGCACTTCTAGTACAGATCTGTTGATGCTTTTGGCAGTTCATAGGATATTCAATATTTATCTCCAGCAACATAATTCAAAAGCATCAATTCTTTTCCTGTCTCTCTTATTCAACGTCCATCTTTCACAACCATATGATGGGACTGAAAATACCACACCATGAGTCAGGCTCACCTTCATTTTCAATGTGACATCACTTTTTCAGCACTTTAAAGAGGTCTTTTGCTTTTCCCAATGCAATATGTCTTTTGATTTCTTGACTGGCCCTTCTGTGGGTATTGATTGTAGAACCAAGTGAAGCAAAATCTTGGACAACCACAGTATTTACTCCATTTATCATGAAGCTGCATACTGACTGGTCTGCAGCCATAACACCCTGGCATCTGATCCCACCTGATCTCAGAGCTAAGCAAGGTTTGCCTGGTTACTCTTCAGGTGGGAGATCACCTGGGATTACCAGGTGCTGTAGGCTAGGGAGAAGGACCTGACAATCCCCTCCCAAAACAATCGCCATTGAAAACCCTATAAATGGCAGAGAGCACTGACAATAGTGCTGGGTATGGCACAATGTCTGGGAATGTTTTGTTCTGTTATACAGAGAAATTGATACCAGTGGGGTCCAGCTTGATGGCACCTAACAATAGTGTACTGACACAGTTTTTAGGATTTTTGTTTTACCGATGTTGAGGCATAATCCATATTGAAGGCTGCATTCTTTGATCTTTGTCAGTAAATGTGTGTGTTTCAAATGTCCTTCACTTTCAGCAAGCAGAGTTGTGTCACCTGCATAACACAGGTTGTTAATGAGTCTTCCTCCAATCAAGATGCTGTTTTCTTTTTCATAAAGTCCAGACTCTCAAATTATTTGCTCAGCAGAGAGATTGAAGAGGTACAGTGAAAGAATACAGCCCTTAGGTACACCTTTCTTGACTTTAAACCAGGCAGTGTTTCCTTGTTCTGTTTGAATGACTGCCTCGTGGTCTATGTACAGATTCCTCAAGAGTACAATTAAGTGTTCTAATATTCCCATTCTTTGCAATGTTATCCATAATGTATTGTGATCCATTTAGTCAAATGCCTTTGTGTAGTTAATAAAACATAGATAGACATCTTTCTGCTATTCTGTGCTTTGGGCTAATATCCATCTGACATCATCGATGTTGTCCCTGGTTCCACACCCTCTTCTGAGTCCTTGATTTTCCAGCAGTTCCTTCTCTTTCTACTGTTCCAGTCACTTTTGAATGATCTTTAGCCAAATTTTACTTGCATGTGATATTCAACACGTAAACCCCCACAATATGGAAAACCGACAGGCACATGGATGATGTGAATTTTAGGAGGACACAAATATTTAGTTCCTTACAATGATGTTTTTATGTTTAGAGTCTAGTTAGGAAAAGAGGAAGCACTCAAAATATTTAAAACATGGAAAAGCTGAAAAAGTGAGCAGAAAACTGTGGTGGAGCAATCCACAGGTGAACCATAGCTGTATGCTGCGACCATTCACCATCATTAGGAACAAACAGCTGAGGCAACAATATGAGAGTCCAGACAGAATCACATGGCTGGAATTTGGTGCCTGTACGAGATGCAGGTGCCTCCTGATGATAATGATGGTGGTGGGATAATGATGCAATGATCCTTTCTCTACTCTTTCCATCCATCTGTCTTCCTAGTTATGGAATCCAAGTGGATGAAAAGTGATAAGAGAATGTTGAAAATCCATCTCATAAAATTAGCTTATACAATTTTCCAGAAAGTAAAGTGGAAGGGCAAAGAGTGAATCTGAGGACAAACAGGTTGACTCTGTTCCAAATTGGTGATTATTCTTAGTTATCATCACCAAGGTTTCAGCTTTTCTTTATTCAATGACCCAGTATAATTCAAAGTGTTTTTCTTATTTCCCTGGGATCACCTACAAATCACTCTTTATGTGATTTCATTTTAGAGCAGAAACCATACATATTAGTTTTTAATGTAACCCATAATGTAAAGTACCTTTCTCATAGAAAATACTAAATAGAGTAAAGAAGAAATGAAATTGATTCTATGACTCCCTATTCTCCCTATTAGTAATTTAAAGTCAACTCTTGTCCAGTTCAACCTCTTAGGAGTTCATTTACAAACCTGTAATTTCATTTTTCAGCCACATGTGTTGCTGTGATGTTGAAATTATGCCACTGGTATTTCTGATACCAGCAGGACCACCCATAGTGGAAAGGTTTCAGCTGAACTTCCAAACTAAGAGACTAGGGAGAAGGACTCAGTGGTATACTCCCAAAACAATTAGCCATTGAAAACCATATGAATAACAGAGAAGCACTGTCAAATATAGTGTTGGGAAATGTGCTTAGCAGGCTGGAAAGTATTAAAAAGATGGCTGAAGAAGAGTTGCCTCCTTAGAGTCCATTTCAATGATGAGAACGGAGTGGAACACTTGGGACCCCCATTTGTTGATGCAGCATGATTCAAAATAAGAAGAAACATATCAGCTGCAACAATGGGCTCAAACATAAAAAATAAGATCATGTGCATGGCACTGTGTGAGGTAGTGTTTCATTCAGTTATACATAGGGTCACTATGAGTTAGTCTCTACAGCACCTAACAATAAAACATTTTTTTCTTTTATGCTTTCCTTTTATAATAAATCACTATTTTTATTCAAAGCAAATAAATGTTCCCTATCCATCCAGATCTTAGAAGCTAAGCAGGGTCGGTCCTGGTTAGTACTTGGATGGGAGACTGCCTAGGAACACCAGGTGCTGTAGGCTTAGGAGAAAGACCTAACAACCCACTCCCAAAAATCAATCCGCCATTGAAAACTCTATGAAGAGCAGAGAAGCACTGACAAGAGTGTTTTATCTGTTGTACATAGGGACACCAACTCCATGGCACCTAATAATGACAACATCCATTATGGGCTCTTTATATCAAGAAATCATATGATGAAATACTTCCACTGTAATAAAGAGTTTCTAGAATTTTTATTTATTTTTATGTACTTTAGTAGTTGTCTTTCATGAATGATTCATTGCACCTTCATGTTGCTTTGTGTGTTTTTAAAAAGCTAATTAACGTTTTCATTTATGAGTCATTTTCTTAATCTCATTTTAAATATTATCTGTGAATTTAAATTCTTTCTACTTAACAAATAGGAAGTTTAAGAGTACTTTTCCCTTAAATGCAAATGCTGTTTAATTCATGGAATTTTATATTGCTTTACAAAAAGATACATTAACTTGAACTCTCTTCTTGAGAATTTCCCTAAAATAATATTTTTCAAATGCGATATCATTTACAGATGAGAATTCTACTACAAATATCTTTCCAGGTTTTAAGTTAAAGTCACACCTGGGAAAAGAAGCTTTTATTTGTTATCAGAATCTATTTCCAAAATTACTCTGCTTTTCACAATGAATAACTCTTGTGTGCTTAATTTTTACAGATTTAAAATCTATATAATGATGTTCTCATCCACATGGCACATGATCTTTCTGGCATTTAGACTCTTATTTTGCTCACTTGATAAAGCTGTCTGTCACATATCAGATAAAGAATTTCAAGGATAAAGTGGTAGTAAGAAGTAACAGCTCCATTTTTTTCCATTGAATTTATAAGGCTCATATTTTGTTAGAACAGCTACAACTCCTATTCATACACTTGCCATAAATGAACTTCCCTCTAAAGTACTTGTGTAACCCCCTAGGATGCCTGAGTCTTTCTTTCTACTGAGATATTTATAGTATCAGATGTTTTGAATATTTCCTGATTATTGTCCAGTGTTTCAAACATTACTGGAAGTTAGTGACATACAATGTAATATCTTTCACCATCCTTTTACTGCTTCAAATACATTCATAGGATAAAGAGTAGAGAATCTGAAAATTGCCTAACCTCAAGCTATGCTGAGCGGATGGCCACTCGTAAAACCCTGGAGAAAGGAACTGAAACCAAATTTTAGGTCATGGCAAGAGCATAGATAAGAAAAAAAAAATTAGTGTATATTTTTAAGAAAGCAACAACAGACCTATTAGAGTAAATCAAGAGAGCAAAGAATGAGTGTAGTAAAAACTCAATAAGGCCTGAGCAAGAACATGAATATTACAAGGTAGCAGACTATATAAGAGATTGTTTTATGCCTTTGGGTTTTTTTAGCCTTATCTAAGCATGGCTGAAATTATCTTTGAAATACGTGTTGATGACCATTAAGTTCTGCTGAATGATGACATGCTAGATATCTAGTTGATATAATGAAGTTCTTGTTAAATCACATATTTGTCATGTGATTTATATGGATTCTGCTATTAAGGGTGACTGCGTACATTTATCCTGCTGCAAGTTGAGGAGAATCAATCTAAATGCTGCCTAAAGAACCAGCGGTTGTGTTTTATTTTTACTCTTTTTGGCTCATATGATTTAAAGTACTGTCCAATAGAGATAAAATGTGAGCCACAAATATAAATCACATATTCAGTTTTAATGTTTCTAGAATGCACATGACCACCTCACAAAAAGTAAAACAAACATGTAAAACTAATTGTAATAATACATCATATTTAACACAACACATAATAAATGTTATGACTAAAGTATGCTATCATTACATGCAAAGGAAAAAAAAATTCCTTTTTTTTTCAGTACTGAGTGTTGAACCCAAGACTTGCACTTGCATGCTTTGCAAGTGCTGTACCACTGAGCTGTATCCCCAGCCCATTTTTTTTTTTTTTTTTTTTTTTTTACTTTTTTGAACAGGGTCTCACTAAATTACACAGACTGCCTCTGGTCTCGAACTTGTGATCCTCCTGCCTCTGCCTCCTGAGTCACTGGGGTGCCACTGAGCCCAGCCTCATTATAAAATTTATTAATGAGGTGTTTTGCTTTAAAAATACTACCAAAGTCTCAAAATTCTGTAATTTTGCACATAGTAATGATTCAAACTGAGACTATCAGAATCCAGATTTATGTGACATGTGATTAATGGAAGAGGTGGGTCTTCTCTGGTACTGGAAATTCACGAATGGAGCTCAGGAGTTTTGCAGATTCTGACAGGTTGAAAAATGTCTATCTGCTGAAATTGGAAGAAGCACAATGGAGAGTGAGTCCAACTGACAAGAGAACATCTTTCCCCAGTGTCCTTGCAAATGACATTCCAATATCATGCCAGTCATCTTAGTGTTTTCCAATTGATCTCCTGTTTACCTTCACTAACTTAGTTTGTATTCCTATTGTTTGTTGTGTTAGTTTGCTAGGGCTTCCATCACAACATACCTAGGCTGAATGATATTAGCAATAGTTCATTTTATCACAAGTCTAGAGGTTTGATGTCTTCTCAGTTCACTCTCTTTGGCATGTAGAGAGCCCACCTGTCATTATGTCTTCACTTGTTTTTTTCTCTGTACAATTCATGTCTTTGTCCTAATCTTTTTTCATAACCAGTCATACTGGATACCACTTGGAGGACCTCATTTTGTCTCAATTATCTCTTTAAAGACTCAGTCTTCAAACACAGCCACATTCTAAGGTACTGAAGATTAAGATTTCAACATATAAATTTTGGGATATGTAACGGATGGCTGGATTGCTGTAGAAAATCTAAGGAAAAGTGGTTAGGGAAGGGTCTCACTGCTTGCCAGGGAAGGCTTCATTCAGCCTTTGGAAGCTCTCTTAGCCTAAAAGCCCCCTTCTGTTATCTCTCTGACCTTGGGCATAGACCCTGCCTATTTGCATATGTGACACATCTCTGTTTACATGCCATAGGCAGAACATGCTAATGTAAATAACCCATATAGGTCTTACCATAAAATATACTTTAACTGATTTTTCCCCTGACTCACAATAATTATTAATGTTATGATAAAAACCTAATAAAAAGACCTTGAGACCCTCATTTGGAGGCAGAGCACCTGAAGGCACTAGCCTCCACTTTGGTCTCTCTGACACTTACTCTTGTGGAGTAATGTTTTTTGTGTCTGCTGATTATGTGGCTACTGAATAGTCATGACAAGGGTACACAATTCAGCCCATGGTGTTTGCAAAAAAAAATAAAACATGTCTTAAAAATATACTCTCAGTGTAGGGTATAGAAATCATCTCTGGGTGGTTTTACTTTTAAAACTTGGTTTTGGAGTTCACTGAAAATTAGAAGGTGCTAATTCATGTCTGTGGGCTGGGATTTAGTTCAGTTGGTAGAGTGCTGCACTGCAGTCTCTGAGGTCCTGAGTTCAATTCCCAGCACCACAAAAAATGGGAGACGGGCCTGACAATCCACTCCCAAGGCAATCCTGAAACAGTCAGCCACTGAAAACCCTATGAGGGTCGCTATGAGTCGGATACCGCCTTGACAGCACCTAACAACAATAATTCATGTCTATTGCATATACCCACTAAGAAGGACACTGTGAAGAACTGATTATATTTTGTTGTTGTTCTTAGTTGCCAGCTAGTCTGGTCTGACTCATAGCGACTCTCATAGGGTTTTCAATGGCTGATTGTTTTGGGATTGTTTTCTGTAGTGGATTGCCACACACTTATCCCATTTTGGCAGTGCCGAGGATTGAACCTAGATCCTCAGATAGTGCAGAGCAGGAGCTCTATCAACTGAGCTAAACCCCAGCCTAGCTATTATATTTTAGGGTACCATATTTGAAAGAGAAGTATGCTGACAAACAGATGACTCCAGAAAAGGCATAATTGTGAAAGTTGTGAAAATCATGACCTTCAGAGGATTGTTAAATTATCAATCTGCATAAGAATAGCAAAGGCAAAAAGTCAAAGCTGTTGTTTGTTGTTAGGTGCTGTTGAGTCTGGTCCAACTCATAGGGACCTTATGTACAACAGAATGAAACACTTCCTGACACTGCACCATGCTCGGCACTATGCCAGTGTTTCTCTGCTATTCATAGAGTTTTAGATAGCAGGTTGTTTCAGGAGTGGGCTGCCATGTCCTCCTGTTTTTGTGCTGCTGGGGATTGAATTCAGGGTCTGAGAGTGCACAGAACAAGTATACCAACTGAACTAAATTTTGAGGTCTGCCATCTAATGAATGTATTAGGTCATAAAACAGAATAAGAACCAAAACATGGAAGAACAGGCAAAGCAAGTTTTATGTAAATATGATAAAATATTTTTACTTCTCAGAATTGGATTTTCCTTGGAATAAACCATTTGTCAAAGCAAGTACCTATGACCATATTGTATGCATGTATTCACTTTGTACATAGGTATTGAGACTATTCTGTAAGATTTTGCAGTATTTTAAGCAATGGGAATAATTACAAATAAGTCACAGATTATATCTGATAATACTATTTATTCTAGTATAATTTATTTTATCTTATTTATTTATTTTATTTTATTTTATTTTATTTTTTTGTGGTACTGGGGGTTGAACCCAGGGCCTCACACTTGCATGCTTTGCAAGTGCTGGACCATTAAGCTGCACCCCCAGCCCATTTTTTTTAACTTTTTTGAGACAGGGTCTCACTAAATTATGCAGACTGCCTCTGGTCTCGAACTTGTGATCATCCTGCCTCCACCTCCCAAGCCGCTGGGATTATAGGCATGCACCAACACACCCAGCTCTAGTATAATTTTTAAAAAATTAGCCTCAAAACATTTTTCTGATATTTCATTATAAGTCCAGGGACTTATTCTCTTCTTAGCACCTTTACTGAGGGATAATATGCATACTCTCAACTACATCCACTTAAATAATGCAAGTCAAATGAGTTTGACAGTGGCATATGCCCATTAAACCACTATACTGAATACAGATTTTGTCAAGAACTCTTAAAAGATTTCATGTACCTTTTTGCTCTTCATCATCCCTTAGCTTCTGACCCCAGAGAGAAATTGATTGGCTTTTTATCTTTACAGATTTGCTTGTGCTTTATGTAAATGGAACCAGACAGAAAATATCCTTTTGTGTCTGATTTTCATTCACTCAGCATAAAGATTTTAATATTCATCCACTTGTTGTCTAAGAAGTTTCTTTCTTTTTAAATCACTGAATGGTATTCCATCATAAAATTTACCACATTGTCTTTACACCTATGAATATTCATGCACAAGACTTAGGTGGACACATGCTTTCATTTCTCTTATTAAAGAAGTAGAGTGGCTGGTTCTTATGGGTGCTATGTTTTTAACTTAAAAAAGTCCCCAAACAATAAAACTTCTAATAAGTTTTCCATTGTGGTTGTATCATTTTTCATTTTCTAACCAAGCAGTGAGTAAATGTTCTAGTTCATTCACATCCTAGAATTTTTCATTGGGAAAATATCTATTCAAAATTTGCCCATTTTTAAATTGGGTTTTTGTCTTTTTATTACTGAGTTGAAAGACCTCTTTATATATTATGGATATTAAACCCTCATATGGTACATAATTTTCAAATATTTTCTTCCATTTTATAGATTTACTTTTTGCTTCCTTGATAATGTGTCAGAAGCTCAAACATTTTTAATTTTGATAAAGTCCAATTTATGTATTTTCTTTGTTGCATGTACTTTTAATGTCCAATCTGACAATCTATTACAAAAGGAATCACCTTTATGTTTTCTTCTGGAATTTTATAGACTAAGCTGTTATATTTAGGTCATTGGTTTATTTTGAGTTACTCTTTGCATATAATATAAATTAGATGTCTAATTTCCTTCTTTGTCATAAGATTATCTAATTCTAGCACTATCTGATGAATAAACTATCCTTTCCCCATTGAATGGCCTTGGCATCTCTATTAAAAATCAACTGACCAATGATGATTTGATTCTTTTCTGGGCTATTAATATTACTCAATTGGCCTATTTGTGTATCCTATGCCCATGTCACATTGTTTGATTACTGTTATGTTGTAGTAAATTTTGTAATCAGAAAGCATGTGTCTCTTAACATTGTATTTCTTTTTCAACATCATTTTTTGCCATACAAGTCCCCTTGAATTTCCATATGAATTTGAGAACTAGCTTTTCTGCATCAAGGCCTCTAGGATGTTAATAAGGATTGCATTGTATCTGCAGCTCCTTTTAGAGACTATGACCATTTAAAAACAATCATCTTAAAATCCATTAACATAGAGTGTTTTCCCATTTAATTAGGCCTTCTTTAATTCCTTTCCACAATGCTTTGTAGTTTTCAGTGTGTAAGTCTCACTTTCTTGGTGAAATCTATTCCTAGGTATTTTATTCTTTTGGATATTATTTTAGATAAAATTGCTTACCTATTTTTTTCTGGATTTTTCATTGCTGGTATGCTGTTGTTGTAGCGACCCTCATAGGGTTTTCAGTGGCTGACTGTTTTGGGATTGCCTTGGGAGTGGATTGCCAGGTCCTTCTCCCATTTTTTTGCGGTGCTGGGAATTGAACTCGGGACCTCAGAGACTGCAACGCAGTACTCTACCAACTGAGCTAAATCCCAGCCCCATTGCTGGTATATAGGAACACAAATGAAATTGTGGCCAAAAAGTTTTATTTCCAAAGGGAAAAATGATTTTGCAAGGAGCCACAATGGTCATTACATTGAGCTGGAAGTTCCATCTGGCCACACTGCATTCCTCATGCCTCAGAATCAATAGGCAATAAAAAGGGAGCTACTGTGCTGGGTGGTATGATTGACTGTGACCACCACTGGGGAAAGGGACTGGTGCTGTTACCAGAGTTTAGCAAATTTTTGATTTGAAATTCTCTCACTTTGTATTGTCATTTCATAGAGCCAGCTTTGGATTTTGACTTTTAGTTTTTTTCTGTCCTGATATTCCTTGTTCTCTGCTATTATTTTTATATTTCCTTTTTGTACTTTTTATCTTTTTTTCTTGTATTTTATGATAGAAACTTAGCCATTGGTTGTTGACCTTTTAAGATTTGTTTTGTAATATAAATATTTAATAAATATCTAATAACATAAATTGTCCTCCAACTGTTGCTTTACCTGTACCCCATAGTTATGCTTTGTTTTTATATTAAGCTCAAAATACTTTCAATTTCTGTAATAAGTTTCATCTTTAATGTATGAATTATTTAGAAATATTTGTTTAATTTCCCAGTATTTAGGTATTTGCCAGTAGCATACAGTGGTCAATTTCTAATTTAAATATTTTGTGGCCAGATATCATATAGTGCATAATCATAATCTTTTCACAATTATACAATTTTATTTATGAATTAAAATATATTCTTTGGTGCATTACTGGATACAGAAGAAAATGCATATTCTGCCATTGATAAGCTTAGTGTCCTGTAAATGTTAATCAGTGTGGATGATAGTGCTGTAGAGATTATTTATGTCTGTGCTAATTTTTAGTCCTGTTATTCTGTACTATCTCAGAAAAAGATATCAAAAACATCTTTTATTGCAGAATCTCTTACATTTATTTAAAATTATACTCTATGCATTTTGAGACTCATTAGATGTCTATACTTCCAGTTTTGCAAGGTTTTCTTCATGAATTGAACATTTTATCCTCACAAAATGTCTCTTTTATCTTCATCAATACAATATTTATTAAGGTAAATTTTATTTATTTCCAGCTTTTTATGCCTATTCCTTGCATGGTTTATATTTCTCTGTCTGTTTTCAATTTATCTGTGTCTTTATGTCTCCTATAAATAGAATATTGCTTGTTTTTTTATTTATCTTTTATGGTAATGTCTGCTCTTAATTGGAGTATTTGTTCCATTAACATTTAATGTTTGATTAATAATATGGCTGAATTTAGGTCTACAGTTTTATATTTTGTCCTCAGGTTATCCCCCTTGTTGCTGTCCCCTCTGTTTCTATATTTTGGTCTTCTTTTGGATTTTTGACTATATTTTACAGTTTCATTTCAAGTTATGCACTGACCTTTAAACTATTCATCTTTGCTTTAATTTATAGCAGTTACAAAGGGATTATAATGTAGTCTTATATTTTTTCATTTGTTTAAATTTCACATTATATCAGTCTTCAGAAAAAATAAAAAGTTATAACTGGATAGATCCATTTATCCCTCCCTTGCTTTTTATATTATGGTTATAAATATTAAAATTACATTTATTTGAAATTGCACAAGACAAAGTTATAATTTGTTAAGCAGGCATATATATTTTTTAAAAATTAAGAAAATTAGTGTTTCATACTTATTTACATATTTACTATTCCTGGATATTCTTTGTTTATTCCTAAGTTATGATTTTTCTCTTTAGTAGTCATTTCTTTCTATTTGAAGAAGTACATTTTTCATTCACTACAGAGAAAGTCAATTTAAGACAATTTAAATTCCTTTAGGTATTCTTACATGTTTTTGTTTTATATATATATTCTTGAATATTTCTGTTTAACTTGTTTTATTTTTTGCCTTTAAGGTATCTTCTCCAGATATCGAATATTGAGCTGACATTTTCCCCAATACTTTGGATATAGGGTTTCACTGCATTGTAATCAACATAGTTCTAATGAGAAGCCCATAATCATTCAAATCATTGCCCTCTGTATGTGGCCTATCCCTCATTTTAGAGATACTTTCAGTGGATAGTTTTCACATAAATAGGACAGTTCCCATTTCAAGTGCTATGGCTGCTTTTTGATATTTTTTCCCTTGGGACTTTGGAGTCATTATAATTTACTCTTTAGAACTACAAGTGCACCAGGGAAGTGCCAGGTGCCAGAGTTCAAGTCCTGAAACAATCTCAATCTCATGTCATTAAAAAAATTCCTATGCTCATTTTAATTCCTACAGAAGTTTCAGCAGGAATGAATCCCAGCTACACACAATAATGATCAACTTAATAATGTACACTTATTTGTTGCATTTTCTTCCCCATTTCACTTTGCCTGACTGCTTACAGTGGTGTTTTGGGACCATTTTTCAAATAAACTATCTGTAAGCAAATCAATGTCTTTGGCTTTACTTTTAGGAGAATTCAAGTAAATAGAGGCTGGGTTTATCTTGTCCTCTTCTTGAGCCTGTTTCTTTAACATGGGAGCAAAATGATTGTCAAGAACAATTCCACCACTCTTGCTTATATGTCATAGACCAGACCTGTCATGCACTACATTTACAGTAAGTAATCTATTGAATCTGGATTCCTTTACTCAGTGTAATGCCTTGGAGAGTTAGCTACATTGTTTCATTTATCATAGGTTCATTTCTTCATGTAATTTTTGTATTTCTGTGTATTTTTCTATAATAAGGATTTTTCACGGACTGTTGCACTAAGTAATAGTAATTCTATTATTTTATGGTCTTTTGAAGTACGTCAAATTTTGACTATTATGAGTAAATTAAGTATGAACATTGGTGGACAAGCTTTTCATGCACATACATTTTTCTTTCTTTTGGATAAATAATAGGAGTGTAATGACTATGTGAAACATAATACATGAATGTTTAACTTTTTAGGAAACTTGATTATCTTTTCCTCACATCCTGCAGCTTGATTTATTGCCTTTATCTTACAAAATCAGAATTTCTGTTGGTTGAGAATAGTGAGGACTGGCTAATTTTTAGTCAATAAAAATTATATGCCAATGGGTATTTCAGTAGATGCTAGTACACTCTAACTGATGGGTTTTGGACTAACTTGAAGAAAGACTGTACCCTTAGCCAGTGTTGGATAAATACATATTTATTCACTAAACATTTTTCATTTTTAATGTTATTTTTGATTATCAGGGACTACCTTTAAAAACAATCTCATGATAAATATATCCAGCTAAACATCACATTATACATCTTCTAGTAAAATTTTAGGATGGTATTATCTAATCATTCTGTTTGTGTGTGTATCTGTGTCTATGTGTGTTTGTGTGTGGTTCAAAATTAGGTTAATGTCAACTAATTTTAAGTTGTTAGACTAATATTTCCAAAAGTAGCATTTTCTGTGGTTGTGAAAGTATGTGCACTTTAAAGTTAGTATATTAACTTGTAATTCAGTGCATCAGAATATCCAGACTGTTTATGCCTGTCTGATTGGGAGTCATCTCATTTACCTCACATTTCAGCAGTAACAATCTGTACTGTATTGTTGTTAGGTGTCATCCAGTCAGTGACCCTACATACAACAGGCAAAACAGTATAGTTAGTGCTTCTCTGCTATTCATAGGGTTTTCAATGGCTGATTATTTTTTGGGAGTGAGTTGCGGGTCCTTCTTCCAAGCCTGGTGTTCCCATGCAGTCTCCCATCCAAGTACTAAGCCGGTCCGATTCTGCATAGCTTCCGAGATCCCACAGGATCAGATGCCACAGTGATATGGCTGCAGGCGCTGTACTGTATAGAACTGTGTATAATTTACCCCACTAGTTTCTGGAGCTTGCCCTAGGAAAATGAAGAGTGAAATCTACCTTCATTCTGTATTCATTTTATTCCTTGAGTTATATTGTCTCTCCTCCTCACATGAAAACCCTTACTGAAGAAATACACTGAGAAGCTTATCAACACTAATCTCTTTAATTATTATTCTGCCAAGGGGAATTGGTATTTAACAGAGGTTAAAGGAGTAAAGTTGCAGTAATATCAGAATTTTAGCACTTTTAAATCAGTTGGAAAAGGCTTCTTTAGGAAAGGAGCACAAAAAGAAAGGAAGGTGAATGATGCTTTTTAAACCATGCCGGTTAGGACATTCCCCCATCTTGACAAAGCCAACACGCACACACACACACACACACACACACACACACACACACCCCAAACTAAACCACTTAGCTTGAATATTTTCTTGCCTTAACAACAAAACACAAAACTGGATATATGAGAAATTAAATGGGATGCACAGTTCCAGCTATTTTTATTTGTCTATGAATGGCCATGAATTGGCATCATTTGATTACATGTAAACACCAAAATTAGTATTGTATCTGATAGAAGATAGTTAACTTTCTCTGGATTAGGGCATCTGGGACCTGGCTATATGTTGGATAGAGTAGAATTATAAAAATCAGAATAATAAATAAAGTCCAAATAATAACATACTTATTCAATTCAATTAAATCATACATTTCCTTTAAGAAAAGTTTGATAAATATCAATTGATTATTTTGCATTGTTCTTAAAAACTCAATTGGATATGTCAATATTGAGGTTTCTGACATTGAACAGCATGGTGAAAAACTCATAATAGTACTAGCAACAGATCATTTATGTTTTGTTTACCAAACAATTGAGAAACTGTCAGCTTGTTAATGGATGAGTTTTAAAATATCATACCAAAATGTGGAAATTTATAAAACACTTGGAGTGTATATTATCCAGGTAGAAAAGAAAACTGGTTTAGATAATAAATATAGAGAAAATAAGAATTTATTATGTGACATTCTAGTATTTTATGGCATTTTCCATTAAAAATGATAATGTCAAACTTGGATTCATGCAATCTCCTTTAAAATACATGTAAAAGCCAATGAGCCAGTTATAGAATATTCTGAATGAAAATCCTTTCAACAAAGTGAAATATGCTTAAAATTGATATAACAATATAAAAACTATACATACAACAATGTACTTTTATTATGCATAAAATGTTAGGCCCAAAGAATAAGTGAGTTACTTAACAGTGGATTTTTTCCTATGTTTTGTGTCAATCACTATGATAGTATATTTAGCTGATTGCAAAGAAGGTACCATCATAAAATTTCAAAAGTAAACAAATCTATGTTAGATATGCATCGTTTGTTACCTTCTTGACTAGTACTTCTTATGAAAAAGTGTTGATCTCTTCAAATCAAAAGTATGCATAGAACAAAAATTATTATTTACATATAGTGAAGACTGAAAGATTAAATGATAAAACACTCTATCTTTTGTCATAAATCTTGTTTAAAAGATCTTTGCTGATGTTCAGTAAAAAAAAAAGTTAATGTATAAGGGATCAATACTGCTCAGAGCTGTGTTTTGTTGGGTTTTGGCAATGGTTTTATTAGTGACAAAAATAAGTCTATAAGACAAAGGAAATTACCCAAAGGGCAAGGATGTTGTCAGCTTCTGAAGACCTTACTGTCCACACCATTGACATTAGCCTACTGTTAAATTTGTGTACATAAAGCCTTTTTGTGACAAGATGGGTAACCTGGCTGAGAAGATATGTATTTAAAAAAAGTCCACTCTGAGGCAAATGACTATGAAAAAAAAAGCAGTGAGCAATAGAACATTGGCTCTTGCTGAAAATAAGCTTGTCCTTATTCCTTTCATTTAATTAGATGACTATCAGATTATCTTGGTAATAGAGGATAGCAGTCAATCTGCCCACAGAGAAAATAGCTTGCCAACAGAAGAATTACATTAGAAAGTACCCAAATACATTCTAGATGGAAAAGTATCATAGCTTTGCTGACCCTGCAATACTTGCTTCCAGTACAGAGAAAACAGAGCACAAGCTGCAATTTGCTCTGAGTAGTTATAATTTATACGTATCTTGATTATATTTGTTGTTGTTGTTAGGTGCCATCGAGTCATGTCCGACTCATAGTGACCCTCATAGGATTTTTTTTTTGTGGTACTGGGGGTTGAACCCAGGGCACCCCCCGCCCCTGTATGCTTTGCAAGTGTTGGGCCACTGGGTTGCGCCCCCAGCCCATTTTTTTTTACTTTTTGAGACAGGGTCTAAGTTACATAGACTACCTCTGGTCTCGAACATGCCATCCTCCTGCCTCCGCCTCCCGAGCCACTGGGATTATAGGCATGTGTCACCACAACCAGCGGCACCCTCATAGGGTTTTCAATGACTAATTGTTTCAGGATTGCCTCAGGAGTGGATTGCCATGTCCTGCTCCCATTTTTGCAGTGCTGGGAATCGAACGCTGGACCTCACAGACTACAGAGAAGTGCTCTACCAACTAAATCCCAACCCCTGATTATATTTAGCTAATATTATAATTCATTGCAGCTGGGATTTTTCACTCACCTGGAACCAATCTCTGAACTGGTATTTAAAAGTAATAGTTTTAAATCAATTACCTGATATTTCTTAGATACTATGATGCAAAACAATCTGATTCTTTAATTTACTGAGTCATACAGGAAAAGTCTCTATTTCTCACTGTTCTGGTTCTTTCAGCTGTAATATGTGGATGATTTGCATCCTCTTTCTTCAAGATAAAACATCATAATAGATGAGAAAGTGCTTTTTAAACTGTGAAGGAATGTAAAAGTGTGAGGTTTTGTCATCATCATCATCATCAACTTGATAACATAAGCATTTCATTTCGGCTACTCAGTGACAGAACAGAACAGTCTCCTTTTCCCTTGTTAGGTACTGTCAAGTCAGGTGTGACTCATAGCAACCCTCATAGGGTTTTCAACAGCTGATTGTTTCAGGGTTGCTTTGTGAATAGATTGCCAGGTCCTTCTCCCATTTTTGTGGTGCTGAGGATCTAACTGAGGGCCTCAGAGAGTGCTACTAACTGAGCTAAACCCCAGCCCACATTTTCCCTTATGTTGCTGATCACTTGTCATCCATGGAAGGCACTTTCAGCACCTAACAACAACACCACTCGTCAGGCATGAGCTTGGAGTCAATTCCACTAGGTGACATGGTATGGTCTAAGGAATAACCTTTGAGGTTGGAGTCAAGGCAGAGAATAGAAATAGCTCCCAGACTTGCATCACTCTATGGAATATACAAGCCATTCCCCTATTCTTTCTTCCTGTTAATCTACTCAGATACAGTAAGTTTGAAGAAGTAATGCACTAAGGAGAAAACAAGCAGGTTTGTGGCACAGTTTCTTTTGGAAGGCATTGCTGGGCACGGTGGCATAGGCCTGTAATCCCAGCAACTCAGGAGGAGGAGGCAGAGGATCAGAGGTTCGAAACCAGAGGCAGCCTGCCTAACTTAGATCATGTCTCAAAATGAAAAAATAAAAAATGCGCAATGGTGCAGCCCAGTGGTAGGGCATTTGCAAAGTATGCAGAAGGCCCCAAGTTCAGACCCCTAGTACCAGGGGAAAAAAATGAAATTAAAAGATGATGTTACCTTACATAGTATCTGGGAAAGCCAGGTACCCAGTGCTGTTGACCAGTGAACAACTGAGAAAGGAAACCCAGGGGAGGCTGCCTGTCAGGTCAAGTAAGCCACTAACCTTGTGGAAATTTGAGGTTGATTTTTTTCCAGCTGGAACAAGGAAGAATTCCTTGAGGCCTAGCTAGCTTGTTGTCTAAGCAATGCAGAGTGAGCACCGAGGTCTTTTTCAATCAGCCTTGGTTCTTATAGAATTCTGACTCACTACTCATTCTTCTCCAACTTGAGACTATTTTATTTCCTCTTAATTCCTGCAAGCCTACAGCCGTACCACCCTGGTGTCTGATCCTGTCAGATCTTTGAAGCCTGACCCTGGGTAGTCCTTGGATGGGAGACTGCCTGGGAATACTGGGTGCTGTAGTCTTGGGAGAAGGACTGAGTATCTCACTCCTGAAACAATCAGCCATTGAAAACTCTACAAATAGCAGAGAAGCACTGACAATAGCGCTGGGTATGGCACAATATTGAAGAGTATTTGGGCTGGGATTTAGCTCAGTCAGTGGACTGCCACTCTGCATTCTCTGAGGTCCTGGGTTTGATCCCCAGCACCACAAAAACATGAGAAGAATCTGGCAGCCCACTTCCAAGACAATCTCAAAACAATTAGCCATTGAAAACCCTATGAATAGGAGAGAAGCACTGGCACAGTGTTGGGGAGTGTCTTATTCTGTTGTACATAGCGTTGCTATGAGTTGGACTCAAGACAGCACCTAACAACAACAAATAATTCTCCCAAATTGGGTCTATGGAAAAGCCTGTTTTCTGGGTCAATTCTACCTACTTTAGAAGAGGTATTTTGGCATATAGATTAAGAATGAATGGGGCTATGGCACCAGAGTGCTGAGACTCAATCCCAACTTGTCTGCTTATGTGATCCCCAGCATATTACTATCTCTGTGCTTCCCTTTACTCATTTATGAAGTACAAATAGCAGAAATTCCTCTCTCACATTTTTTCACATATTAAATGATACGAAAAATTTAGAGCATTAGAAAATCACTTATTTTATATTGTGTACTCAATAAAAGTTGCTATGTTTGTGAACCTATACAAATTTGATTACTAAGCAATAAAGGTCTTAAAAAGCAACACTTGCTGATTGAAGTGAGGGAAGGAAAGTTCCATTTATTGATCATACATATCGATCCCCTACATTGTGCCAAGTGTTTAATCCTCTAATAATCATATGTTTACAAATGAGACAATTGAAGCCCTAAGCAACTATCTGAGGTGATACAGCAGATAGAAGACCAAGGAGATCTCAGGGCCATCTGACCCAAAGGATCTTGTTACTTTCTTTCTGTATTTTCTCCTTCCTCCTCCTCCTCCTCTTCATCTTCTTCTTTGTTGTTCAGTGGTGGGGCTTCAACTCAAGACATACATGCAAGGCAAGTGCTCCACCACTGAACCACACCCTTAGTGAGATGTAGGTTGTTGTTGTTAGGTGCCGTCGAGTCGGTATTCAACTCATAGTGACCATCTGTACAACAGGGGAAACACTATTGTCAGTGCTTCTCTGCTGTTCATAGGGTTTTCAATGGCAGATTGATTTTTGGGAGGGGGTTGCCAGGTCCTTCTCCCAAGCCTACAGCTTCTAGTGTTCCCAGGCAGTCTCCCATCCAGGTACTAACCAGGCCCGACCCTGCTTAGCTTCTGAGATCTGACGGGATCAGATGCCACAGGGCTACAAAATTGCTCAGGCTGCCCCTGGCTTCAAACTTGCAATCCTCCTGCCTCAGCTCCCAAACCACTAGGATTACAAGCATAATCCAGTGCCTGGATGGTTTGTTTTATTCCATCCTGGAATCTCTGCTCTTCCTTTAGTTTTCTGGCTCAGTTACTTACCAATCCTAATAATTTTAAAGCACACTGGTTCCCACGTGCACCCCAAGCAGCACATGAGACATAATAATCCAGAAAAAGATGAGCACATTATCTTTTTTTACAATTCACCATATATCTTCAAAGAACAAAATTCTTCACAAACGTATGTTTCGGCTAGGGTGTATATGCCAATAGCAGATATATACATAGAGCTCATAACCAGCACCTCTCTCCTCACTAAAATGCATACACACATCAGCACATTAGAAACCTGAATGAGGGAAGACCTGGGATATAAAGCAAAAGTTGATAGTATCATGTAGCAAAGGTCAATGAAAATTATAAAACTCAAACCTGATTATTAAAGCTAGTCATGAAACGTTAGTTTTGAATCTAGTTTGTTGCTTGAATTTTGAGGGAAGTAGCTAACCCATAACTATAGGAAGGAGGCTAAAAATTGGTTTCTAGAAAAGAGTATGGAGAAATTCTGTGTAGGATAATGAGACAGAAGAACAAACATTGTTTCCTGATCTAGGGAGGGGCTGGAAGTTAACAATAACAACACCAAAACCAACAAAATCTTCAAAATAAAAATCAAGCAAGCAACAACAACAGCAATGATGACAAATATCCCCACAAGTCTGTGGCAAGATATGGTCTGCCCTGTGTTCTTTCTCTATGAAGTGTAATTTCTTTGAGTGAATTTTTGGCATGGGATGAGGAGAAAGGAAATGTGGATTAGGGCACAGCACCTCTGTGCAATAATCACTGGGTAAGCCCTCCTGGCAGCTACATCCCAGCAGAACACAGCATTTGTGAGCTTCAGGGTCAAGGGAGTAGGTGTTGCTGTAGGAATTTGTACCTACAATGACCATAACAGAAATTAGCTTCCTTATAACCAGCAGCATCCTTGCAAGGCCATCATGGTACTCCCTCAGGTGTTACCTCTCAATTCACAGGGGACCCAGAGGGTGACAGCCTTTCAGAGAGTAAGAGGCCTTGTTATGCTCTACATCAACCAGAAACCAAGGCTGGTGATCCTGAGGCCCAGATACAAAGAAAGACTTTTCTAAATTTGCTTGTACATTGACTATATATCCAGTCTCATATCCTGAGCGACCCCTTTTTATAAACTCACCACAAACTGTTGTTGTAAATATTCTCTACAGTACATATATATTTACTAGAGCTAAGGGTTGGAGGACCCTTCTACTGCAACTTAGAAACCATCCATGGGAGGCTGATAGCATAGACCTTCATCTGAGTCCCAGAACTGGAGACAGAATGACATTTTAATATGATTGGTTTCCTTAATAATCCTAGGTATTTAATTTAATACAGGCAAAATCAATATTCTGAGAAGAAATAGACTTTTTCAACTAGCAAGGGGGAATGGCAAGAAATACATTAAGGGCCCTGCTCTAGGGTATCCAAGTGAAAGCATGTAGTGGAATTAGTAGCAACTGCAGAAGCAATTCATACATCAGAAGTCTAGAAGCAGTAGCAAGGACAGGATCCTTAATCACAGTAGACACACATCATATTAACATAGCTTTCTTTGAAATGAGGACTGGTTCCACTGTTAATATAAAAGTTGCATTTACTATTCTTGTTTCCCCACCCCTTGGTGCTGGGGAGTGAAGCCCCAGGGTTACTTGCAGGCTGTGCATGCACTCTAGCACTGAGCTACTACTGCCATGTTTACTTTGATACTCATTGAATATCGTATGTAAAATGAATACTCTATTTATTTCAAATAAAACACTTAAAGTTGTCACATTATTTATATTAGCATAACCACTTATTAGATTTGTAATAACTCTCCAGAGATGCTTAAAAACATGCATGAGATTACTTTTAACATCTACTATTTTTCACACATGTCAAAATAAGTTATATCAAGAAAAATAATGCATATTTCTTACCTGATTATGATTTCCAGTATCATATATCATCTTCAGTGAGTACTAATTGCTACTAACTGGCGTTTGATTGAAGCAGTATAAAGGTGGATCCATTCTGTTTCCCTAATTCATTCTAGTTGGATTTTGGCCAACTCTTATAACCTAAATGCCCAATAATAAGAAGATGATTAATTGAATCTTAGCACATCCATATGACAGAATAATGTGAAGCCATTAAAATGGTATTTTAGAAAACTTCATGGTTAAAGTTGGGAAATGCTTATAATAAATTTACTATGAGCACATGGGGAGTGAAATCCAGATTCATCATCCAGAACTCTAAGGTCCTATATATTCTGGCCCCTGCATTACTATCCTTTTCCTCTTAAAAGTATCTATCTCTCAGTTGTCACACTTCATTCACACTGGGCTGTTTTTACCAACACTTTCCCAGTGTGAAGACTTCATATCAGCTGGCCCACTGCCTATAAGGCTCTTCCTTACATTTTCATATGCACAATGTTATCTTATCACTGGAAAGGCCCTAGGCAAACACACACTCACTCTCTACTATATCACTTAATTATATTATTTCTTCCTTTGCACTCTCTTAGGATGCTTTACTTATTTTTAGCTTTTCTATATTTCCTACTATGGGCTGGGATTTAGCTCAGTTGGTAGAGCACTGCGGCGCAGTCTCTGAGGTCCCGAGTTCAATTCCCAGCACCGCATAAATGGGAGAAGGACCTGGCAATCCACTCCCAAGGCAATCCGGAAATAGTCAGCCATTGAAAACCCTATGAGGGTCGCTATGAGTCAGATACCAACTAGACGGCACCTAACAACAACAACAACAACAACAACATATTTCCTACTAGAATGAAAACTTCTTGAGAGCAGGGACTTTATTTGTCTTGTTGCTGTTTTATCTGGAAGACATGGAAAAATATCTGGTACTTAGTGAGGGTCCAATAAATGTTTGTTGAATAAATAAACAAGTAAATAAACTAAAAATAGGACTTTTTTTGTAAATATTAAAAATCTAAATTTTAAACAGATTCTTGGGATTCATATCTATCAGCTCATGCGACTTTAGCACCTGTCTTGTCACCAGTAGCTTTTCCAGATCTACTACCTTCACCCTGAAGCTACACGAGTTTTATCAATTCAAACCCAGGCTTCCTCAGGTTTTTACTTTTCTAACAAAGACATCATAAAGAGGCCTTTGTGATACAATTTTAAAATAACAAGTACAGGTACCACAAAGAAAGCACAGTGAATTTAGGACAAGTGGAGCAGAATACAACAATAAATTATTATTGAAAAAGGTATTGTCTTTTCAAGAGAGAATAAAAAGAATAGTGGCTTAAAGAAGGAGCAGTTCAATTTAGAGTGAAGGAGGGAGATTTTAAGGAAATCAGTTGTCATTCAAGAATATTGCTAATGGCAGAAAAGTAAAGTGTTTTTAAGTTTTCCAAAGGAATGAGAATATGTTTCTTATTTTTTACTTTATTTGAGAGACGGAAAATAGTGAGTTTTTAAAATTACTGTCAGTTGCTAGATTCTATTTTGTTCAGTACAAATTCATGCTTACACTAGTCATGTGGGGCTTTGTGTTTGAATTTTACATCATTTGGTAGATATGTTATATTTTTTCAAGTCTCATAAACCTGTTCCATGTCAATCATACTTATCAAACCGTATATAGTCCATCTGTTGACTTCTCCAACAGTCTTTATCATTCTCTTTCCATCTTCTCTCAGAGGAGAAACTGACACTTCCTCGTTCAAGTTCATGTTTTCCAACTGTTCTAACAACCATCATTCTTACCTCAATCTACAAACATGTCTTCAAAACACACAATCACAATACTTTACCAATCTTGCCTTCCTTGCAAGCTACTGCCCTCATTTTGTCTATCGATAAAGTTTGTTTCAGAGCTCATGAAAACCATTTTCATTTCCAACATGCTACTAAACTCATGTTGATACGATTGCTTACTTAATAATGTAGAAAATGCACTTGCAGTCATTAAATCCAGTGACTGCCTTCTATGTAAATTGAATATTTTATAAAACAATATTGATCATGCTTTTTACCCTTCACTAAAGTACATTATTTTTATTTTCCCGTTCAGCTCACCAATTATTCCCTTTCTCCCTTTCTTTCTGCTTTATTCTGCTTCTGGTGAATCCTGTGATTCTGTCTTTGATGGCTAACCCAAGAGGCATTTGTGTGTGTGTGTGTGCGCATGTGTGTGTTTGCATGAAATTATGCACCTACGCAGATTGGATTTTTTTTTTTTTTGGTGTCGAGAATTGAACTCAGGTCCTTCTTATGCTGATAATGTACTTTCCCACTGAGAACATCCTTAGCCCCACTTCTACAGATTTGTTTTTATCAACAATGAACCTTCCCAAAATAAGCAAAATTAGAAAGGTCAAGTTGATCTCTTAAATTCCTGTTTCCTACTTCATTAAATGAAGTCAATGGCAATATTTTCCACTAAAATATCCAAATTTGAAAACTTAAAACATGTTAACTGTTCCTTCCTTCAACTTCATGTCAGTTGACTAGCAAGTCACTTTTATTATTCTGCTTATTAAATGTGAAATCTCTCTTCTCCTCTCTGTAGTTCTATCAATACTGATCTTCCGCAATTATCTCAACTATTTCAAGCCCACCTAACTAAGCTTTCTTGTGATGCATCTCACTCTCTGAGTCATCCTTTGCACATACTTGATGATGTACTCCTTATGTTAACACTTGTTTTAAGTCTAGTCAAAAAAAAAAGTGTGATATATAAGACTACTATGGTTTGAATATAAAATGTCTCCTAAGGCACATATTTGAATGATTGGCCTCCAATGGGTAGTGTTGTGTTGTCAGGCTGTGGAAGTCAGGAGGTGTATGTCACTGAAGGTGGGCCTTTGAATGTTTTACCTGGGCCCCTGGTTCCAGTCTGATTCTTTGCTTCTGTCTGCCATGAAGTGAAGAGCTCTCCCCCATGTGATCCTGCTCTTGCTCTATTATGCCTTCCCCACCACTATGAACTGCGATTCTCTGAAACTATGAACTAAAATCAATCCTTTCCCAACTTCAGTGATCTTTGTCAGGTATTTTGGCGGCAGTTATGCAAAATCTGGCTAATACAGAGACTGTCACATATGACTACTGCTATAGACTAAATGCCTGCAGCCATACCACTGTGGGGTCCAATTCCATCAAATCTCAGAAGCTAAGTAGGGTCAGGCCAGGTTTGTACTTGGATGGGAGACCACCAGGGAATAGCAGGTGCTGTAAGCTTGGGAGAAGGACCTGGCAGCCCACTCCCAAAAAACAATCAGCCATTGAACCCTATGACTATCAGAGAAACACTGGCAGCACTGTTTTACCGGTTGTACATAGGATCATTATGAGTTGGACACTGACTCAATGGCACCTAACAACAACATGGACTGAATATTTATATCCTCTCCATATTTATCTATGAGGCCATATTCCCTAAAGTGAGGGTCTTTGGAGCAAAGGCCTTTGAGTTGGATGAAGTCATTGGGGTAAACCTCCTGTGATGGTTTTGTTGCTATGGGTGCACTTTTAAAGAGATACAGTAACCAGAACTCTCTCTGGAAAGTGAGGATACAATGGGAAAGCGAGTATCTACAAGCTACCAAGCAAGCCATCACTAGAACCCAATGTTGCAAGCTTCCTGATCTTGGACTCTCAGCCTCCAGAACTGTGATAAATAAATGTTTGCTTTTTAAGTCACCCAGATTATAGTATCTCGTTATAGCAGCATGCGCAGATCAAAGCAACCACAGGTGCCTTTCCTTCACTTACCAAGCCACATCTTATTTTTAACTATACAAAGTCATTTTAAAAATGGTATGCAGATCTGAAGGGTTCTATTCTTAGAGCCTCAAGAAGAAAGTCTCTAAAGTTACACAAAAGCTCAGCTTCAGGCAGTTTGCCAAAACTGCAAATGCTGGAAAGAAGCTGTAATGAACAAAGTACTCGAGCACAGACAGCAGGAATAGGCTGCTGAAATCTGCAGCCCTCCAGAGGAATGTTCATAAACATTTGACAGCAATGATAGTGATTCAGAGAAAGCCAACACTGTGGGAAAAATTTTAGTTATTTGGCATTTTTACATTTCCCATTTCCATTTCTGAAACCTTCCTACTTTCTCTCTTCTTTTGTTTTTTTTTTCCAAACAAATATGCATGGTTTCTATCCATCCAAAAGCTTACAACCTGCACAAGGGCATTTTCTATGAATACCTGACTTACACATTTCCTGATCTTGAAATTTTGCCCCAAGTCATCTAGCTTACAATACATTTATGCAGAATAAGCAGAATGAATTCTGTGGCAAAATACTCAATAGGAATATTTCCTTCTTCTGTATTATTTCTGGCAAGTGGTATTATCCAAAGATGGAGATACAATGTGTCACATTTCATGTTCTTTTCTAGAAATTTGGCACTCTGGTATTAAGAGATGGATACTATTTCCCTTCTCCTTTCCTTAACTATACGTGTACTTGTGAACGATCTCTGTCCAGGAATGTGTGTGAAAAAACTGCTATACTTAGCAGGCCAGTCTTAAAAGGGTGTATCTTTCATTTTGTAAGCTGAAACACTCATCTTTGGAGTCCCAGGCTTCCATGTAAGCAATCTAGCTGCCAATGCTGTCATGTTGTGAGAAGCCCAAAGGATGTCATGTGGGTAAACCACAGGAGAGAGAGAGAGAGAGAAAGGGAGACAGAGACAGTGAGAGAGAGAGAGAGAGCTAGTTTAGTTTCCACAGACTTTAGTCATCTGTTGTTCCAGTTCTAACCTGTGTCTGACTACAATCACATGAGTTATCTGAGCCACAATCATCCACCACAACAAATTTCTGATCTACACTGAGAGTAAGAGGTTTAAACTGTGCTGCTCAAACAATTAAATTTCTAGATGATTCATTTTATATTAATAGTAACTGGAATACTATCCAAGCATAGATTAAATTCATGCACCTACTCTTCTTCATATTTAAAGTAAATCCTAATTTATCTAGGTTAGTTGGAATTTCCCCATTCTCCAGTTTGGTTTAGGACTGCACACATTTAATAAGTGACTTATGGCCAGAAAGACATGAGGCAATATTTATTGAGGGGCTTCTTGAAAAGGAATTGCATATGCAGTTTAAAAAATGTATTTTCTGACACCAGATATCTTCTCTGAAATGGTGCTAATATATGAAACTCACCATGAGGGTGACAGAATGAAGACAAAAAGAACTTGGGTCCTTGACATTGATAATTTACTGAGAATTTGCATTCCATTCTTGCATATGTTGTTGTTAGGTGTTGTTGAGTTGAGTCCAAATCATAACAACCCTGGTAGGGTTTTTGATGGCTGATTTTTTCAGGATTATTTCAGGAGTGGGCTGACAGATCCTTCTCCCATTTTTGTGGTACTGGAGATTGAACCCAGGACCTCAGTGTGTGCACAGAGTAGCACTCCACCAACTGAGTTAACCCCAGTCTCTCTTATAAATAGAGAATATATTCTGATTTATTTAAGAAATCCATCTTGAATTTTCTGTTATTTTCTGTTTTCTGATATTTTCTGTTTGAAAATATCTCAATGTAATTTCTTATGGCAGGTAAAGATAACCACCATATCACTTACACTTAAGTATAAGGATGCTCAGAATAAGAGGAGAAAGGAAAATAGTGAGAAAGTGGCAGAATAATTGAAAACCAAGGCAGAGAACTAATTATAAAAGTTTACCACCCTGCAAACTGAGTGGACATGTAATAAGCTAACGCTGAGACAGCTGGAGGAAGGCAATGTTTTCTTATTTAGAAAACCATCAAGAATTATCTAAGTAAACAGTCTCCAGGGCCAAGGCTTTTCAAAAGGTCTAGGATAATAGTGAGATTAAGTGAATAAAATATAAAGCACATATCTGAGCAGTATTCTTTTTCTATGGAGTAACCAAGAACAGTCACAGTGAACAAACTGGTGAAAACTAACTTAAGACATACATATTTTATGGGCCTGAGTTCCCCATATACATAAAAACAGCCATATAATAGCCTATTAATCTTGACTACATGAGTAGACAGTAATAACAAAAATTAAATTAGTGTTCATTTGTGTTAGGCATTGTTTAAGGGATTTACATCTACCAACTCATTTAGTTCTCAGCAAAACCCTATGAAACATGCATGTTAATTCTTTCCCAAATTTCAGATAAGAAAATAAGCACCGAGAGGTTGAATAGTTTCCTTATGGTCTTATTCGTGGTAGGGTGCAATTCTAGGGTTTAACATATTCCTAACCTAGAACTTCTGTTTTAATTTTTGTGTTGCATTTTAAGGATGATTTACGTGGTTGGTTTGCAAGAATTCTTTCTCTTAGGTTCAGCTCAAAAGCTGGAATTAACCCTTCAGGTGTTAGAGGTCTTGAATCACAATGTGAAGCAAATGGGACTCCCCTGCAGGAGGAGGAGACTAGTGAGGACATGTCAGATAAATTTTCTTGTTTTAAACAAAACTATTTTAAATATAAAATGCCTTATAGAAAAGAATGATTATGCTATAATAGGAATCCAGATATTGACATGTCTGAAGTACAAATAATAAGCAACTTATGACAGAAATACTATATTGACATAAGAATATTTTAAGGCGAAGAGCCACTTAGTTACCTCCTATATGTTTCACAGTGACAGCCAGTTCTGTCTAAAGCCAGGTCTGTCTTGTTTCAACCAAAAGACTTTCATGCACAGTTTTGTGCAGTTTCGAGCTATTTCCAGACAAACAGATAATATTGTCTATAGAAGCAGTCTCAAATATCTCAATATTCAATGTGTGTAAGAGAGATTAAAAATAAAGATTATTCATGCGAATAAATTGCTTTATTTTGGAAACAAGAACTAGAAAGAAAATTTTTGAGAAGATGATTCTATTGAAAGAGAGAACAGAAAATAAACACTGACAAAGAAAAGATACACATTGGCAGAAAGTATTAGAAGTCATAAAAATACTTGTGCAAAGGAAATTGAAGCAAGAAAACCAAGAAAAAATAACACTGGTAACAAAAATGTAAACATTTTAGAGGTGGGAAGAACGAAAAATTATAGTGACTAAAAAAATAAGTTCTTTACATTAAAGGAGAGTATTACTCACTCTGCTGTTTAATAGAGTTTTCAATGGCTGATTCCTTTGGGTGTGGGCTGCCAAGTCCTACTTCCTAGTCTGTCTTAGTCTGGAAGCTCAGCTGAAACCTGTCCAGCATGGGTGACCCTGCTGGTATCTATAATACTGGTAGCATAGTTTTCAGCATCACAGCAACACACAAGCTCTCAAAGTGTAGCAAACTGACAGACATGTGAGGGGTGACACAACTCTGCTTGCTTTAAGTGAAGAGAATTTGAAACATTTACTGATGAAGATCAAAGGGCCCAGCCTTCAGTAAGGATTGCAAATCAACATCAACTAAACAAAAATCCTTACAGCCAGATCAGTAAGTCACTTCATGATAAATGGAGAAATGATTAAAGTTGTCCAAGATTTTTCTTTACTTGGTTTTATAATCAATGTTTGTGGAAGCAGTAAAGAAATCAAAAGACATATTGAATTGGGAAACCTCGTGGCAAAAGACCTCTTTAAATTACTGAAAAGCAAATAAGTCATACTGAAGACTAAGCTGCTCCTTATGCCATGGTATTTTCAGTTGCATTATATGGTTCTGAAAGCTGGACATTGAGTTAGGGAGATAGGAGAAGAATTGATGTTTTTGAATTATGGTGCTGGAGATGAATATTGATTATAGCAGGGACTACGAAAGGAACCAACAGATCTGTCCTAGAAGAAGTGCAACCAGAGTGCTCCCTGGCAGCAAGAATGGCTAGACTGTATCTTATTTATTTTGAACTTGTTAGGAGGGATCAATCCCCGGAAAAGGACATCATGTTTGAGAGAGTGGCAGGTCAATGAAAGAAAAGCAAACCCTCAAGTAGATGGATTGACACAGTGTCTGCACAATGCGCCTAAACATAAATAAGATTATGTGCCTGGCACGGAATTGGGGAGTATTTAGTTCTGTTATACAGAGGGTCTTTATGAGTTGGACCCAACTTAATGGCACCTAACAATAGTTTCTCACTCACACACATGTTCAGATCAGGAAATTTATCTAATGACTTCAAAAAAAGGTAACTCATTTATCAAAGTTGAAGAATAAAATGCAAAAAATCCATTTCTGAGTAGCCTAACTTGGAAAAAAATATTCTTAAATAAAAATTTTACTTTTCCTTTTGATTTAAAAAAAAGAAATTGAGAGTTAGAAGCTGACTTTTAATTGTGTAGCATAATTTTGCATTCAGCATTACATAACTTGTGTAATCTTCCACAGTTTTATGATTTTCCAATTATGTTATAAAGAGTTCACTCTTCGATGGCCTCAGTCCTTGGCATAGGCCAGAATCCTCTTTGCTTTGGAAAGTACAATATCCCATAGAGCATTTCCCTGGAATTTGATTATCACTGCAATGACATACTCTCATTTTTCTGCCAGAGAGAATCAGATAGGGGAATTCCTAGCAGAAAAATATATTACAACATCCAAACAGATGAGGTGGAGGGAAACAGTTTAATTCTGAAATTGCCTCTTGTTTAAGAATTTCATGGGTATCTAGCTTATGTTTAGGTGTTCAGAATCATCCAGCAAATTCAAGGTAAGCAGATGATGATAGAGTAGTCCACCTAATTTAGCTCTGTGCCTAGTAGGGGAGGAATACATGACCCTTGCTTTTGAAAAGTACTTAATTGTAAAGATTATAAAATAATTTGGTTATCATGTTGTTGTTGTTGTTGTTGTTGTTGTTGTTATTAGGCTCAATTGACTCAGGTCTGACTCTTAGTGACCCTATGTACAACAGAGCTAAACACTCCTCAGCACCGTGCCCTGCCCAGCACTATTGTCAGTGCTTCTCTGCTATTCATAGGGTTTTCAATGGTGGATTTTTTGGGAGTGGATTGCTAGGTCCTCCTCCTTACCCTGTAGAATTTGGTATTTCCAGGTGGTCTCTCATCTAAGGGCTAACCAGGCTGACCCTACTTAGCTTCTGAGATCAGGCAGGATTGAATGCAAGGGTTCTATGACTGCAGACATGGTTATCATGGTGGCCATTGATTAAATAACATTTCAGAAGAAAGAAGGAAATACTTTTAGAAAATTATAGAATTTTCCAAGATGCTAGCTGACTAAAGGAAGCTTTCAGGTGACATTGAATTCGGAGCTAGAAAAAGCAAGGATTTGGTTCAGCCTTCTTTCTAGATGGAAGCATCAAAGTTACACTCAGTTACTGAACTAGTTCACTGTCAGACTATGAGGGCCATGTGTGCTGCAAATGGCATGGGCATGCAGGTAGAGTCACTGAAACCTGTTTGACCCAGGTGATGCTAGATGCCAGGTGATGTCTCATGTGCCTGATACCAAAGTTGAATCCACAGAGTCTGTTTGTCCAACAAGATGTCAGTTTTGTTGTGGACCACTTTCTTTTCTGTGTCATTTCTCCATTTTGCAATGGGAATGCTTACTCTGTACTATTGTTTATTGCAGTATGTAACCTGTATTTGTTTTGCAAGGGCCCACAGCTAAGATTACCTGGAGTCTCAGTGGAAACTTGGACTTCTTGAACATCACTGAGATGGTTAAGAATTTGGAAACTCTTAAAGTTGGGCATGCATTTTTTGTGTTATGAGATGATCATAACATTTGGAGTCCAGAGGCAGAGTGTTATGATTTAAATCTAAATAGGTCCCAAAGGTCATGTGTTCAAATCTAGGTCTCCAGCTGGTGGCAATGACCTAGGAGGTTATGGAACTTGGAGAGGTAGGATCTAGCTTAGTGGGAGTGAGTCACTGGGGGAAGGACTTCAGATGTTTTTACTCAGATCTGTGGCTCTAGCCACTCTCTGTGTTCCTGATCTGCCATCCCATGAGGTTGTCTGACACAGGCCCTGCCACCACCATGCCTTCCCATTATGGATTGATCCTCTGTGAGTCCCTAATAATTATCTCTTCCACCATAAGTTTGCTTTAGTCAGTTTCACTGACATGGTGACACTCCACCTAAATATTACATGTTCACCAGAATAGTTTGATATCTTATAAGGTATTTTACAGATACAGAAAGCTATAGCTTAAACAATTAAAGGCTTTAATTCACTATCTTTAATAATGCAATCATCAATCAATGTAGTCAAGAAATTGTAAGTACCTGGTTTAGTAAACATTATATACCATTTAATGACCAATCTTAAGTGTTCAGCTTTGAGCTGTGAAATCTGAAAGACTGCTCTTCCTCTACTATGTATAAGAAATTTGCTACTGGGTAAATTATTAATTTTATATTTTGTCTTTTGGAAAAGTAGAAACAATCCCTGACCATATCTTTAAGTCATAATAATGACAGTAACAAATGAAATAAGATTTATAAACTAAAAATGCTAAATAAATGTTAATTTTAGGCTTATGTTTTATGTTCTGTTTGTCAGAAAACACATTGTTAGAAAAAACAGACTATATTTATTGCATACCTGTTTTTTGGTGAAAAAATAAAAATCCTTTTGAGTAGGTTCCAAACTTGTATTGCAAGTCAAATGGACCCCTCATACGTATTTGACATTTAAGTTCTCCTTATATCCCTCTCACTGGACTCTCCATTTCATATAATGCCATTTAGTCACCATTACAGATATGAGACAGACTAATTCCACTGCCCTAAAATTCCCCTAGACTTCACTTGTTCATGGCCCTGTTCTCACTAATTCCTGACACCAATGTTTTAGCTTTTTCTATTATTTTCCTTTTTCCAGATGTTGTATACCTGGAATCCTGAAATATATAACATTTTCAAATTGGCTTCTTTCACTTATCAATATGTTCTTAAGCTTCCTTCATGTGTTTTTGTGACTTGATAGCACATTTCTCCTTATACTCAATTATGTTTCATGATATGACTATATTCCACAGTTTGTTTGTAGTTTAACTTAGTAAAAATCATCTTGGTTGATTCCAAGTTTGGCAATTATGAATAAAGCTACTATAAACTTTTTGTGTAGAGATAATTTGGGTAAATATTTAGGAGGAAATAGGTGTACCATATAGTAAGATGTGTTTACCTTTGTAAGAAACTATGAACTGTCTTCCAAAGTACCTTTACTGCTATATATTCTCGCAATCAATAGATGAGAGTTCCAGTTGCTTCATATCCTCAGTAGCATTTGGTATTATCAGTATATTGGATTTTAGCCATTCCAACAGGTAAATAGTAGTATTTTGAAGTACCAGGACCTTGTATATGATAGAGAAGTATTCTAATTCTGTGCTACACCCCAAGCACCTTTTATTATTTTATACTTTGACAGAGGGTCTGCTAAGGTGTGAGGGCTATCTCTGGCATGGAATTGGTGATTCTCCTGCCACAGCCTACCAAGTGGCTGGAATTATAGACTTAAGCCAAAGCATTCTGTTTATCTCATTGTTTTAATTTTTAATTCCTTGTGGGAATCCTGGTGAGTTTATTTTACTATGCTTATTTTCCATTTATTTCTTTTCTTGTTTTGTGAGTTATCTGTAGAGATATTTTGTTCATTCTTAATTGAAATTTACTTTCCTATTGTTAAGTATTAAAAATTCTTCCTATATTCTGGACATAAATCCTTTATCAAACATATACTTTAGGTTTGTGTATGTGTATGTGTATGCATATGTATGTGTGTGTACGTGCTTCCCTGTGATTCCACATGCTTTCGTAAGACAGGCACAAGCCATACACATAGAGATAGAGCTTTGTCTCAGTGGTTGGATTACATCCCTGTATTTATCTGTCATGAGAATTCCTGAAGATGAGATCTGGATCAGAAGTCCTTGAAAGCCATAGTATGGTGTAATGTTATTGTCAAGGTTCTCACTGCAATGTGAACACAGAATGATGTTATGCAAGACTGAAATTACTAGCATGTATTCTCATACTTTCAAATTAATATTAATTCTACCTTGTTTGTTTGTTTATTTATTTATTTATTTTGCGGTAATGTGGGTTGAACCCAGGGCCTCACACTTGCATGCTTTGCAAGTGCTGTACCACTGAGCTGCACCCTCAGCCCATTTTTTTTTTTACTTTTTTGAGACAGGGTCTCACTAAATTATGCAGACTGCCTCTGGTCTCGGACTTGCAATTTTCCTGCCTCTGCCTCTTGAGGCACTGGCATTACAGGTCTGTGCCACTGCACCCAGCTAATTCTATCTCATTTTAAATGTAGACATTTTATTACCAGCTTTTGTATCAGCATGAGAGATTCTAGTGCTGGCATCATCTTCAGGTCTAATTTCAACATTGCCCAAATGATGGTGATGCTCACTCTTCTCAGCAAATGAGACTTTCATCTGCTTAATAACAGCAATCTACAAAATATTTATCTCTCAGTGGCTACATAAAAAAGACCTCCTAAGAAGTAGGATGAATAATTTTCACACCACCATAGTGAGATTTAATGACATTTTAAATAAATAATAGGATCCTGTTTACACATAATAAAGTCTTACCATTTATACTATCCAGTTTGGACTTACAAAAATGTATGAAATCAGTGATGAGAATCATGGTTTATAATTATTCTATTACTATTTCTGAAACTGTGGTAGAAAAGGTTAGTGACTGCTGCTGGCACTGTGGTAGCAGAAAGTTAATGATTCTCTTGTCTTTTAGTAGACTTAGACTTTGGTTCATGTTCAAAAAAAAAAACCCTCAAGGCCATTCTTTAAATGTTTAGCTCATTTATCTCTCATCAGTTAGGTAAAGGAGATGCAGAAGTGGTTTCTAGTTTCTAAATAACTTTTACACACTACTGAAAGCCTTAAAGGGTCCTAAAATGCTTTCTCTTGTTAGTGAAATTTCACTCATAATCTGTTCCAGGCAAGCTACTGGTTTCACACTCAATATGCCTATGTTCACAAGTTTCTTTTAACTACAGTTACATGATTGGGGATGACTTCAAAATGTGTACAAACCATAGTTATGTAAAATGTTCATTTTAAGGATAGCTGAATAAAAAGTATTCTCAAATTATGCCATCTTTGCCACCATTTGATAAACCTAAAATTATTTGAAAAAAAACTTTTCAAAAAATATTACACATCAAAATACATCCCCTTTACTCCAAAAAGATGAGAATATATACTTGTGCAGCATAAGTTTTGATATATGCAATCAAGATGCTTACAAAAATTATCATAAAATATAGTGCCTAATAAATAGTTACAGCCCAAATGTTCCAACAGCCTCTCTACATTTCTTCCAAACATATCACTGTCAATACCATGATACCTGAAGGCAGAAAGCAAATGTCATAGAATTGGAGGTGTCTATAGTCCATAATCTGTACCGTAATTTTTTTTTTGTAGTCCTCAGAGGTTGAACCTAGGGCTTTGTGCATGCTTTGAATGTGTTCTACCATTGAGCTGCACCCCTACCCACCATTTAAAATTTTTTTATCCTGACACAGGGTCTCGCTAAGTAACACAGGCTGCCTCTGGCCCCAAATCTTTGATTGCTTCTTTCTGCCTCCCTTGTCCCTGGGATTATAGTCATGTGACACCATGTCTGGTTTATAATCTGTACTATAATTTTCAATGACCATCTTTATTGCACTGGATAAAGGGTTAATTTACAGAAAAACAGAAGATAAATTATTTAAATATCTTTATTGCTTATCTTCAAAAAATCTTTTAGTTTTTCTTGCACCACTGGAAAAAATCTTAGGCAGAATAGAATTGATTTCTCTCTCTCACTTGGATAAGTTATTGAAATAAAGAAAATACTTAGGAAAAATACTTTGAGATAAATCAGTGGTTAACTATAACTGGTTGAGCTATTATTTCTGAAAAATTAAGATACAATTCCAAATTTTTTTGTTGTTGTTGTTAGGTGCCATCGAATCAGTATCCGACTCATAGTGACCCTCATAGGGTATTCAATGGCTGACTGTTTCGGAATTGCCTTGGGAGTGGATTGCCAGGCCCTTCTCCCATTTTTGCAGTGCTGGGAATTGAACTCGGGGAGTCAGAGACTGCAGTGCAGCACTCTACCAACTGAGCTAACTCAAGGCAATCTCCAAATTTTAGACCTTACTAAAATATGGAGATGGTATTGGTCAATTTTTATATGTCAACTGTGTGACAGAGTTTCCATATATTTGGTCAAATATTATTTTGAGGGTGTCTGTGAGGGTGTTTGTAGCTGAGATTAACACGAGTGCGTAGACTGAATAAAGCAGATTGCCCTTCTCAATGTGAGTGGCCCCCATTCAATTCCTTGATGGCCTGAATAGAGCAAGAAGTCTGAAAAGAGAGAATGGGCTCTTGCTGCCTATCATCAGACCCGGGGCACTGGTCTTTCCTGCCTTTAGACTTCAGACTCAAACTGGAATTTACTGTATCACATTTCCTGGTCTCAGACCTTCCAACTCAAACCAAAGCTATATCATTAATTCTCCTGGGTCTCCAGCTTGCTGACTGCAAATCTTGGGACTTTTTAGTCTCCACAACTGAGGTAATTACTTATAATAAATCTCTTTACATATTGAATCCAGACAAAATATAGGTAGATAGGCAAATAAATAGATTTATTCTATCTACTGATTCTAGCAATTGATTGTTTCTCTGGAGAACTCAGCCTAATACATGTTGTTGTTGTTGTTGTTAATGGCCATTGAGTCCATATCCTACTCATAGTGACCCTATGTACAACAGGCGAAACACTATTGTCAGTGCTTATTCTGCTGTTCATAGGGTTTTCAATGGTGGATTGATTTTTGGGAGTGGGTTGCTAGGTCCGTCTCCCAAACCTACAGAATCTGGTGTTCCCAGGTGGTTTTCCATCCAAGTACTAACCAGGCCCGAACCTGCTTAGTTTCTGAGATCTGACGGGATAGGATGCCACAGGGCTAAGGCTGCAGGCCGACTAATACATAGGAGAAAATAATTTGGATTGCTGCTGATGTCAAATGTATTGCTTCCTAGAGCATGTTAACAGATATCTCAGTACTGAACTCTCTATTTTCTCATTATAATACTTTAGTATTTAACTAAGAATCATATTAACCAAGTGAAAATAACATTAAATTTCTTTATATGCCATTTAATATACTTGAATATTATGAGCCCAAGGTTATATTGGGCTTTAAATCAAAGACAAATTCTAATTTGATCTTTGTTATGGAATATGTGATGCCATTGATTCAGTTAAAAGTGAAATTTATTCATAATTTCTGCTCAAAGGATTTTGCCTCTTTCATTTTTAAAATTATTATAACTTGCAATAGAATTATTCCCTAATCTCTTCCATTCCTTTTATTTCATCCATTTCTCATACTACATAGCTATAATTACTGCTTTTTACCTCATCTCTCCCTGACCTCTATAAACTTACTTGATGATCTTATGATTTCTATATAGCATCTGGTATTCTAGAAATTCTTCTGTGCATTATTGGGTTCCCATCTCAGTCATCTAGTTTCCTCCTGGTATTCAGATGTCTATAATTTATTGTCATATCAGTTATAGCTGGTGTTGGCCAAAATAACTGAATTTTTTTATCTCTTTGATTGAACACTCTTCTCAAGTTTAAGAAGACCTCAGGTCTTAACTGAAGCCCAGAATCTAGAGTTAATTATGAATGTGGTAGATGGATCTGTATCAATAGAACTTGAAGTGAAAAGGTAACGACAGACAGGAAACTACAGACTTTTGGACCAAGAGGGAATTTCAAAGTGACTAAACCAAATCAAAGATGGGCACAGGATCAAAAGCAAAAGCAGGCTAAGATAGAGCTACAGAGGGCTTTCAATGATGTTCAGTGAAATTAGTCAGAACAGATTAGAGCTTCACATGAAGCTGATTCTTTAAGAGATTTCCTAAGAAAGGAAGTATCTTATGGGGCACTGCGCTCTTACCCATGAACGGTTGGAATGAGGAAGTCTGACTTTGAGAAGGATTCGTCTAAACACTGACCCTTCTAACATACCCATCACAATCTACTTATATATTCATTCAGAGTTACTGGATGTTTTCTGAAGCAGTAATAGATAAAACAATGAATATTATTAAAATCATAGGACAGACTATCAAAATGATATAAGTGCATTCATGTAACACTTTTTGAGGATTTTTAATCATGAAAGAAAAAATATGAGTTATGTTTCCTTAAGCATCCAGATTCTTTGACAATATTTCTTAGTGAGAAAAGTAATGGTAGTATGTGGTAATCATGGAAGATAATTAATTCAGTCACAGAACATATTATTTTATCTAAAACAAATACTTATGAATTGTTAATTTAGTAAATGTGCCATTGTGCATTAGAATATGAGCAATGTTAAGTGCTATATCTTAAAAGTTATTTGCACATACCAATAAGTGTGAAAGGTTAAAAGAATAATATATTTTAATAGATGACAAAAATATGATAGTTGCACTGCTATTGTAATTTTGGTATTCAGAGTACATAATATCAATGTGAAATAGTTCTGTTTATTTCAATGTTTTAAAACCCTGCAAACTTCATTATGTAGTTATTAAAAAGCAATTTTTTGTTCATATTGCTTTGACCATATCACCTTAGGCCTTCCAAGGATGTTATCCTGCCAAGAAAGAAATTAAGGATTTATTTGAGGGTCACTAAGGCATCATTACAGGAGTAACCGCTCACTATAGTTTCTTGTCATTAGTTCATTTATTACCCTGTCTCTTGCTTTTATGGAATCATGGATTTTTAATAAGTCTTGCACTCTGTGGTGATCTCAGGTTGGGTACTGCTCATAGCATTTGTTTCCTTTTTGATTCTGACAGCTTGTTGTTTACAAAATGCTATGTTCTCTTTCCTCCAAGCCTATAAAATGGCTTGAAAGATGCAATAAAATTGGTAACAATGCAGAATATAAATTATTAATTATACTGACTCTTTGTGACTTAAGTACTTTGCTTCCATTCTTTATCATTTTCTAGTTTTCAATGGCAGGTAAAATATATGGTTCTATAGTTAAACCACAATGAAATCTGAAAACAATGATTCCATTAGACTCATGCTGTAAAGCTTCTTCATGTATTTCCTATAGTGCACCAGGGAAGACATTGTCTAAAATGGAACTCTCCATTCCTATCCCATAAAAGGCATGTTACAGTAGTCTGGACATGTTCTTGGAAATTCTTGTGGAACATAGATGACATACTGACCTCAGAATAGAAACTACAAGATATGTTCTGAATGCACCATTTGGTTTCCTTTTTTGCATTTATGAAAAGGAATCATATTTAATTTGCTTTCATATTCAAGGATGACATATGCAACTAATTTTTATGAGGATGATCTCCTTATGAGACAGTCAAGTATCTTTTCATACAGCTATAAACAATTGAGGTAAAACTAGTTTACACTCTCATATTCTAAGGCATTAATAATATTTTGTGATAAACAGTCATTTTATATAAATATTATAATGTATAATGATGATGTTTTAGTGACTTCCTCTAAACTTCTTGGAATATGAGACTAGCTATAATGTAAAAGGAAGCCAAGCATGGATAGAATAATGGATTTATCATTACAATTCTGTGTCTTATAGTACAAAATTTCTCAGTTGCTGTGCTCTGATACAAAGCAGTTATGAATTTTGCCTACTGTTTTGCTAAGAAAGTCTCTTTATCATTTCCAACAAAAAAATTAAACATGCTTCTATCAAAATTTTCATCCAAATACTCTATGTGGTAATCATAGGTACTGTCCATCAGATATATCTTGCTCTCCTTCCCTGTGACCCTGTAACTGGGAGGCCATGTGGGCTGATTTGGACAATGACAAGTGAGCAGAAGTGACGTGTATCTTTTATGGGCTGAGACTTTGGAACCAGCATGTGACCCACTACATTTTATCTTCTTTCTGCAATAGTAATCAGCAATATTTCAGGAAACAGCTTAATTGTCAGTGTGGGTCCCAAAAGGAGAATGACTCACAACAGAGCATCTAGGTAGCCTGAAAAGTAATATAATGTGAATGAAAAATTAACCTTCATTGTTTACATCAAGTCGTTTTTTCTCATTATTTATTTATTTTTTATCCATAAGTATTGGTGGAGTTGTTGTTATTGTTGTTGCTAGGTGCTGTTGAGTTGGTGTCCAACTCATAGTGACCTTATATACAATAGGCAAAACAGTACTTTTAGTGCTTCTCTGCTATTCATGGAGTTTTCAATAGCTGGTTGTTTTTTGGGGAGTGGGTTGCCAGGTCCTTCTTCCAAGCCTACAACAACTGGTGTTCCCATGTCTTCTCCCATTCAAGTACTATACAGGCCCAACTCTGCTTAGCTTTAAAGATCTGATGGGATCAGACACCATAGTGGTATGGGTATAGGCAATAATTCTTTTGCTACATTCATTATGTAACTATTAAATCAGATTTCTTTACACATTCATTACCTTACATATTTTATAGAGTATTATGAATTAAACAACAAAAGAAAAACATGGAAATTTTAATTAACATGGAATGAGAATCATATACAATCATGGGTTATACTTATTGACCTTTTTCCTTTCCCTCTTTAACCATGTATTCATATAGTTGCATCCTGTATTTTGAGTTTTTCCTCTCTTTCTTTACCCCTCTGCATTGTTCCCCCTCCCATCCCCCTTCTCCAGCCTGGGCTCCCACCCAATGATTCCCCCTCCCCTCTAATTGAGTCCACTTGTATTTTCCATTCTTAGATAAGTATGATCATTTTTATATATCTACATAAGTAAAAATTATTTTTGCTTTAAGCTAGATTTCTCACATATGAGTGAGAACATATGGTATTTCTCTTTTTGAGTCTATGTCAATTTGCTTAAACTTATCTTCCCCAGTTCCATCCATTTTGCTGCAAATGACATAATTTCATTACTCTTTAAGGCTGAGTAATATTCCATTTCACAGTTTTCAATCCACTCTTCTGTTGATGGACATCTTAGTTGATTCCATACCCTTGTAATTGTGAAGAGTACTGCATTAAATATGGAAGTGCTTGTATCCCTGTGGTATGATGACTTATCTTACTTTGGGTATATTCCCAGGAGTGGTATAGTTTGGTCATATGGTAGTTCTATTCTTAGTTTTCTAAGGTTCCTCCATATTGATTTCTGAAGTGGTTGAACTAATCTATTGTCCCACTAGCAGTATAAAAGGGTTTCTTTTTCTCTACATCTTTGCCAGTATTTGTTATTATTTTTTTTGTTAATCTAGGCCATTCGTACTGTAGTGAGATGGAATCTCAACATTGTTCTACATCTTAACCTAGTATCCTAACTGTTGCATAAATGAATATTTCTGTAAGGAAGAATATTTAAATATGTGGCATTTGTTTAGAGCCCAAAGGGCAGAAAGTGAATAAATGATGACTGAATGTCAGCAAAATGAAATATATGTTATATAATGGTGAAAAGTGGGCTGGGATTGAGCTCAGTTGGTAGAGCGCTGCACTGTGCTGCAGTCTCTGAGGTCCTGAGTTCAATTCCCAGCACCACAAAAATGGGAGAAGGACCTGGCAATCCACTCCCAAGGCAATCCCGAAACAGTCAGCCATTGAAAACTCTATGAGCGTCGCTATGAGTCGGATACCAACTCGACAGCACCTAACAACAACAACAACAATGGTGAAAAGTTGGTAAACTTTTTGTGCTGATACCTTGGAAGGTATGATTAGGGAACAAGTTGGAACTTGCAGTGTTAGGAGCTTGAATTGGTTGTTGTTGGCTATATTTGACAATGTATCAAAAAAATAAAGAGAGATGAGATGAGAAAATAATTGAACAGTTTGCAAGAAGGGTATAGAGAGAATCCACAAAACTAGGCATTTATAGATTTGGATTAGGCAGCTGCTTCTCAAATATCAACTACAATAAAATAAAAAGATATAAATATTTAAAATAATTTGAAATAACATTGATTTAATACTATTTATTATTTCATGTTATGTTAATATGGACTGAGATTTAGTTCAGTGGGAAAAGTGCTGCTCTGCAGTTTCTGAGGTCCCGGGTTCAATTCCCAGCACCACAAAAGTGGGGGAAGGATGTGGCAATCCACTCCCCAGGCAATCCTGAAACAATTGGCTATTGAAAATCCCTATGAGGGTCACAATGAGTTGGACACAGGTTGACGGTATCTAACAACAACAACAATTATGTTAATATGGATAATATTAGAAGTAACATATTTGAAAACAATAATAGAGAGAAAACATTGCAAACAATTTGAACATTAAAAGCTATTTGAAACTTAGTCTTGCTGCACAGATCAAATTGTGAATACAATATTAGAAGTTTAAAAATTTAAGAGGATTAAAATGGTATGTATTAAGTCTATCCAACTGGAAAAAATTGGTCAGAGAAAAGCCCAAAGGTATAGTTTCCCATTCTCTTAGTTTCTTATTGCTACTTTAAAAAATTGCTGCAGATTTAGTGCTTTAAAACAACACAAATTAATTTGTTTCATTTGGTTTGATTTCATTTCATTCCATTTGTGGTGCTGAGGATGATCTCAGAGCCTTGATTATGTTAGGCAAGTGCTGTGCCACTGAGCTATATCTCTAGCCCTTGGGCTTTTGAGAGGGTTTCACTATGTAGTTCATGCTTTCCTGGAACTCATGATTCTCATGCCTCAGTCTCTTGACTACTGGGATTATAAGCATGCACCAAACGTGGCTACAAATTAAAAAATTTTTTTTACAGTTCTAGTGGTCAAAAGTCAAAAATGGACCTTGTCCAGCTAAAATCAAGGTGTCAGAAGGCCTGTTTCTTCTAAAGGCTCTGTTGTAGAACCTTTATCTTGACTTTAACCAGACTTTAGAAACTGCCCAAAGTCCTTGGCTTATAGACTCTTCTTCAAAAGCAACAATGGCCAGTTGAATCATACTTCACAGGA
>VMDO01007194.1:44868-93511 GCA_007922755.1 Pedetes capensis | reverse complement strand
AGGGAGAGGGGTAGGAAGGGGAAGGGGAAAGGGAAGAGGAAGAAGAGGAGGAGGAAGAAAAAGAAGGGGAAGGAGAAGGAAAAGGAGAAGAAGAAGGGATTAGTTTAGTGTTCATTCCCTTCTATAGCCTAGAAATGATGAAATGTTTATTCATATGAAGAATTAACTTCTCAAATATGAAAGAATGGCTGGGAATGTCCCCCAACACTAGCTGCCTCAGTAAGTTAAAGGTCACTTCTTATGGAGCAGTGAAACCTAGAATTGCTTTTGAATCAATTTTTTTGGAGGATGTTG
Organism: Pedetes capensis; assembly: GCA_007922755.1. Lineage (NCBI taxonomy): Eukaryota > Metazoa > Chordata > Mammalia > Rodentia > Pedetidae > Pedetes > Pedetes capensis. The sequence goes on along the minus strand of VMDO01007194.1, from coordinate 93,217 downwards.
TACAAGGTCTGAGTCAGGGAAGCTTGCAAGGAGTAGCTTCTCTCTTGTGGTATGTGTTAGTTTCTCAAGAAATGAGGCACTGACTGTAGCATGCCTTCCACAGGGCTTTCTTTTTCCTATGTCCTATTTGTATATCCCAGAGGGGTGGATTTTCAAAGTCTAATCAGTAAGAAAATAGCTGAAGAGTGACTGAAAATTAATAAAACTCTGCTTGTGTGATAATGGTACCATGCTTGGGCCAACAGTATGAAGGGGGTAGTAAACGTTCCCTTTGAGTAGTATAGCAATCAGATTGCAACTGAAATCTGTGTCCAGTTCTGGGCAAGATGCTGCCAGAATGTCACTGGTGAGGAGAGGCCTGTTCAGAGTCACCAGTATAATGGGGTGCTGGGAGATCCTCTCATGTGAGTAATAGTTGGAAGTGCTGGAAATGCCATTTTTTTGTATTTGTCTATGGATGATAGTCCAGAGAGGAACAAGAAAGCTATCTTCAAGTATTCAAGGATCTGCTATGTGAAAGATGAGCTGGTTTACTCTGATTTGACCAAAGTGTGAATAGATACCACGTCAATGTAATGATGACATTTCTAACATTGTCTGAGGAGAGACTGTGTTGTCTCACAAGGAAGTGAGCCCTTTGTTAAAATATGTGTGCAAGCAGATGCTAGATATTTGTAGAAAAGATTGCACCTTTGGGTAGAGTTTTAGTCAATAAATACTGTATAGCTGAGAATAGAAGCTGAACCAGGGAAAAGGTCTCTATTTCTGGTACAACTCAGTCAGTAGGAGTTAGTGTATGATAGCTTTCATTTGCCAAATTTACAGAATTCATAACTGCAGTGACCAAAGAAGGAAAGAAGGAGCTTTAGATGTCATTTGTAGAATTCATTGATGTTTTGTTGTTGTTAGGTGCTGTTGAGTCTGTGTCCAACTCATAGCAATCCTATGTAAACAGACAAAATAGAGCTGTTAGTGCTTCTCTGCTATTCATAGGGTTTTCAATGGCTGATTGTTTTTTGAGAGTGGGCTGCCAGGTCCTTCTCCTAAGCCTACAGCAGCTGGTGTTCCCAGGCATTCTCCCATCCAAGTACTAACCAGGCCCGACCCTGCTTAGCTTCCAAGATCTGACAGGATTGATGCCATAGTGGTACAGCAGCAAGCGTTCATTTTATAGACAAGGCTAACTATTGTTATTCAACCACTTAGAGGAGCTAAAGTACCTTCTCTGCTCCTTAATTTGCCAATGGTTTTCAAAATGTTCTAGGAAGCCTGAGGGGTTAGATGCAAAGTGGCAAGAGTGATAGGCTCCTGGGGTCAGAGGTGTCATGCTCATCTGATCTACACATTCAATTTCTTCATTGGCCTTTGAAGAAAGGATTACACAGAGAAAAATTAAGAAACCCCAGTTTATGTCAAATGCCATCCCTTTCTATCTGTTGTAGTTCTTATAGCAGTAGGATAATGGCACTCATTTCCTGCCTCAAATGCTATCAATTGCCTTTTCAAGCACCTATCAGCATGAGAACCCAACGGAGAATGAACAAGTGGTACATATTTTGAGCTCACTGGCTCAGATCTATTATTTTCCTCCCAACTTGCATTGCCACTGTGTGTCATTGCTCTATTTTTCCCGAGCCATGGTTTATTTTTATATGTGTATTAATCTAAATGCTTCCAATTTTTTCTCACTATTGAGCCTTCTAATTTGTCCCAAACTCTTTTGGAATTGGAAGTGTCCAACCTCCTCCATTTCAGTGCTATATAAAAACTATTTTCATCTCTCAGGCTTATACTGAAAGTCACCCCAAATAGCACTGGCCTATTTATTTCTTATAAATATTACAAGTCTCCTCTCAGCTTGCATTCTCATATCTTTGTTCAGCTCTGTTAGTCTAACTATTTTTTGTGTGTGTGTTTCTCCTAACTGTGCCTCCAAACCCAGGTTTCTGGTAAATTTCCCTGCATATTTCTCAGCCAAATTTATTTGAGTTCCATAATGCTTACATCTTTAACATCTTTGTGCCTATATTTTAAATATTTTCTTCTCTTGTGAGGTTTAGGAGCACTACTTGCTTTATTATCACTGCAGATTTCATTTATCAGTGGTTCTGAATCAGTAATGAAGAAGTAAAATGATGTTTGACTCTGGGGGCTGTGGACAACACCCTTCTTCAGCAAGATTCATTTCTGTTCACTTGCTGATATTGTCAGACTTCCGACCCTGGGAATGTGCAGAATGCAAGGAATTTGCATTGAAGATTTTGGCAATACTACCTAAAATGCTTGTAGCCATACCACTGTGGGTCTGATCCTGTCAAATCTTGGAAGCTAAGCGGGTCAGGCTTGGTTAGTATTTGAATGGGAGACCACCTGGGAATACCAGGTGCTCTAGGCCTGGGAGAAGTACATGGTAGTCCACTCCCAAAAACAATCAGCCATTGAAAACCCTATGAATAGCAGAGAAGCACTAACAGTTCTGCTTTGCCTGTTGTACATAGGGTTGCAATGAGTAGTATACCAACTTGATGGAACCTAACCACCACCACCACCACCACCACCACCACCACCACCACCACCTAAAATGCTTTCAAAAATATGACTATATGGACTTGTTGCTTATGTATTCATTTTTTCTCCCACTTAAATGAATTTTTATTAATGTGTGATCCCCACAGGTCTTTTTGAGATGACTTAAATATTTATTGATTTTTTTCTTTTTGCTATTTATAGGTTCCTATTTCATTGAATTGTACTTACAACTTTAAGAAATAGCAATTATTGAGGTCTTTTTTGCTCAATAGGCCATTTTTGCTCCTTTTTTTTGGGTTACTTCCTTTATTAGCTAAATATTTGTTCTTGTTAGATGCCATCAAGTTGGCTCTGACTCATAGCGACCCTGTGTAAGACAGAACAAAACACTCTTCCACATTGTGTTATGCCTGCCATTATGTTAGTGTTTCTCTGCTATTCATAGGGTTTTCAATGGCTGATTGTTTCGGGATTCTTTTGGGAGTAGGCTGCCAGGTCCTTTTCTCATTTTTGTGATGCTGATGATTGAATCCAGGGTCTCAGAGAGCACAGAACAGCACTCTACCAACTGAGCTAAACCTAGTGCCTAGATAAATGTTACATTTATCCTAAAATATTGGGCTACAGTGAGCTCAGGCTAGATAAGCATTCATACTTACACTGTTGGTGATTTGTGAATTACTTAATGTATAAGGAATAACATACAGACCAAAGGTTATAAACTGAAGTTATAAATATACACAGGCAGCTCAATTCCTTGGTATGATGGATAATAGTGGATATTAACTTACCCAGGATTTTTTTTAATATCAAAAGATCTAGCTGGTATCCTGTTGTGACATGTCACCATGTAGCTTTGGGTATTTTGAGAAATGTGACTCTTGTGTTGAAAAAAGTGATTGGCTTTGAAAAAATGAATTCTGGGCTTTGAAAAATTCTGGAGGAGGTAAAACTTAACTCATGCTAAACTTTCCTTATCTTCCGGTTAAAGCAATCACACTTCATTTCTTAGAAGGCAACAAAAAAAGACTCCCATTTTTACTAATCCCTGTTAAAGTGGTAATGAATAAATGAATAACTAAGCTATTAATATTCATCAGTATTGACTTACATTTCCTAATGCCTTTTCCAAAGACCTGAGATAGGAAATTTTTAAAGGACCTGGTAAACTTTCAAGATCAAAAGAGTGAAATTATAATGTTTCATAGCACTGAAGTTCATATTTTTGGAGATTTTTTTGATCGTCACTCTTTTAATTTAATCTCATAAAATTTGCTACCAGAAAATTGTCAAGCTTGGCACTTTAGAGAAGAAAAGTATTATATATGATAATATTTTCCTTTTAGTTACTAATTTTGTAGGCAATTTGGCAATAACAGTGCTAATATGTGTAATTTAGTGCTTGCTTTTTTTGTGGTTGTTCTTGTTATTCTCATTTCCTGGACTATCATGGATTTGAGATTCAGTGATTATATCCTGGTAATAGTAACAGATATATTTTTTCTTGTGAGATTTGAAGTGGAATAAATAAGGCTTGCAAGATGCAGAGATTTGACAGTTTTGGTTTGAAGGAAGGCTGATAATACTTAAGATATCATGTTAGCACTTTCCTTCAATTTAGGAGTAGACTGAAAGAATAACTTTTAAGAAATCTGATTAGGTCCCCAATATAATGAGCTTTTAATTATATGGACTTCCTGGTTTTAGCTTGTTCTAATGGTATGCAGATATACAGAAGGGTTTTGCTTTCATTTCTTTCCTCAGTAGTGGGGATTTAAAATGGTCTCAGATCCAGGTGTATACAATTCATTTGCATACAACATGGAGGAGGGGAGAAATCCTGGGCAGCATTTTTGGCATTTTAATAATTTGCCTCCAAGGAAGGAAACAGCCACACAATTCATTTTCTTTGACAAAACTTTAATTAGAAAACCAGACTCTTCTGATTATAAAAATTACACAAGCTGATAAATCTTGGTAAGTTATAGAGAGAATAATTTTATGAACATTTTATACCTAATAGAAAAGTTAAAATAATTAACAGCATTCATCAGATTAATTCCATTTCCACATGGTTTTCTAATATAAAAAAGCATATAGTCATCAACTTTTATATAAATCCATATATGTTTGTAATAGCTTTTTGTAATGGATGATATTCATGTTTAAGTAATGATATTAATAATTGGTAATGAATCCAAGCTGCCACTGCTGAAGCATAACAAAATTTATGATCAAGATTGCCTAGGGAATTTTTGGGTCTTTTGGATATGGCCCAAATGATATTTTGGAGAAAACCTAGACAAAAGAATTCATGTTGTATAGTATTGCCCCACTTGAAAAATATTATTTATAATGAATGTTGCTTTACAAGTTTTTAGAAAATCCCTTTTTTTTTCTTTCAACAGTTTTGTACCAGAGTGGTGCTATGTGCTGGTGTAGTGTGTCGCCTATGGAAAATAATGCTGAATCAGCCAAAACTGGAAATCATATATTTTTCCTCAGAGTAGTAAGAACAGATGCACATTTATAATACAGAGTTTCAGTAAAGAGGCATTTTCATGTGGTGGCTAACCTCTGTCCTGTAATACTACACCCATTAAACAGTATTTTGCTTTTTAAAACTCTGATCCTGGAGCAAGTTGGCATCATACTGACTTCTTGACCATGGCTTTTTCACAAGATAAAATAGTAGCTTTTGTATCCAAATGATAAATGAGGAGTTGGGTAGCATGATGTACTCACATGTAATGCTGTATCTACATTTCTTTATTGCATTCTAATTTTTTCAATATTGCATTTCAAGGCTGGCCATTTCATATCATCTCTAAACCATCTCAACCCATAAGGTTTCAGTTAAAAGTGGTCCTGTGTCTTTCCAATAGTATCCAAATACTGTAAATGAGTTGATGGATTGCTTAATTTCATCCGGGAAGCAGCAATGAAAAAATTGTGAAATGAATAATCTAATAAGTATGGCACTACATCGAGCTCACAGATATTAAACACACTAATAGTTGCCCGTAAGTATTTCTTTACAAGATTAATACTTTAACACCTACATCCCCATGTTAATGTCATTATAATAGCTTTTGAACAATTTGTAATCATAAATATCCATACCTTGAGGACTGAGGATGACATACTTAAGGATATCATTGTCTCATGTCTCAAACCCAAATTCAAACACAAACATTTCTAAGAAAACATTTCATTTGATTTACCTTATAAGCTAAGAAGTTATCTCTGGACACATAAACTCGAATGTTGTCCATGTGGTCTCATGTTGTACATTCACTAGAAAGTGTTTGGTTGGAAATAATATAGCAGTTGAGAACCCTGAACGAAGGACCCAGGGATTGTAGGAGAGGAAAGGTTCTCAGACAGAAGCATGCTTTGTTTTGTAGCAAGTGCTCCACCACTAATTTTCAATTCAGAGACAAATAAAAAGAAAATCTCATTTTAGTTTATAATATTACTTTGCCCTATAAGTAAATTCCTTATATAGAACAAAATGATACAGATAAAGGAAAATGCATTTATTCAGCTTACCTCAACTTCAAGATTTAAATGTTTAAAAATATAAGTAGCAATTTCAGCTGAGAACAAGGTAGAAATGAACACAGTAATGGAAATGCAAGTTATCATATCTCCCAAGAAACTACCACCTGTGATAATTTCAGAGAACTTTCTACATGCTGAAACCTATTGGCATAACTAATAATGCATTTTATAACACAAATAATATGATGCTGCTTCACCAATATAAATTACATATTATGTTGGAGTGATTCTAAGAAGTATAAACTAAGAAATAAAACAAAAATCTATAAGAATTTCTAACAAGCAACAAAACTACATTCCACTAGCCATTTGAGTGAGAACTTTTATGGATGGAATTGAATAATCTGCTGGTGTTAAGGAAACTAAAATAGGTTCCATACAAGAGAACATTTAGAGGGTGAGAAATTTCTATGAGAAAGAAAAACAATACAGAAATATTACATTTGTACAGAAAATGCTGCCCATATCCCTTCTTGCATCAATGAATTTAGACCACTCAATTTGTCCTGAATCCTTTTCCTTATTAGAGGTCTAGTTAATGTTCTTATAGAACCTGTTATTTAATTATAAACATCTGTTGTTTGGACTAATCAATGAATCATTAATATGAGCTTGGAAACAGCAGGTAGAGTACAATAAATTATTCATTTAGAGTGAAGAAGGAAATGTCCATGAGGATCAGATGACGTATTTTACTCATGATTATGTCAAGCTGGCTTTGTATGCTGGTGTGCATACTCCTAAAATTCCAGCTGAAAATGGCTTGGGGCAGTATCTTTTACTTCCTTAGCTTAAGAAGTAGCAGCATAGCAATCACTTCCATTTACATTTGTGGTTACCATAGTAATCTTTCCCTGTTTCAGCCGAATTTCTTTTTCTTTCCATTGACAAACTAAGATATGAACATGGTCCCTGTGCTATCACAGGATACTGTGGTTTTGTTAAAACTACAGATAAATATTTAAGGTAATATGGGAATACATGTTAACATTACCTGGCAAAGAATTCAAAAACAAGGAAACTTTCAAGTATATTAGTGAATCAACTCTAAAATTACTTACTAGATAATGAGATGCCTCGAATGGTTTCAACTTTACAATGGACACACTTGAAGTTTTGAGGTCCTTTGGAAATTGGTCCAGAGGACCAATTGGAATTATTTCCCCTTTCACCATTCTTCCTTTCTTTTTTCTTTCCTCTCTTCCTCCTTCCCACTCTCAATATTTTCTGAATGCCTAATATGTGCCTGGCACTGTTCTAAGTGACTGAGGTTACAGCAGTATATAGAGAAGAAAAGAAATCTCTGCCTTCATGTACTAGTGACAGACAGATAAACAAATGCCCTGACAGTTAGGAAAGGACCTACATTTTTATAAGATTGTCATGGAAGACTTTCTAATGAATATTTTTCTAATATTTAGGAAGAATCCAAAAAGCATTGAGGGAGGAAGACCTGTTGCTCTCTGAGGGAAGAAGAGCATTCAGGGTGATAGAATAGCAGTTACAAAAGACCCAAGGAGGTGCTTGCTTTTGCAGAGAGAACAGGAACATGAAGGAGGTAGGGGACAGATTGGGTAGAGCTTCCCCTCCTTTGTGAATCTTCCACAGAGGTTAACGTCTGTAGAGTGCTGGATCTTTTGTTTAGGTGGATCCAGTCCTTTTTCCAAGGCATCTGAAATCACACTTCATGAAGTATTTCTCTTTAATGCCAGTATCTCTCATATCAATTCTCTTAGCTACAAAATATGAACCACATAAGTTATCATCAGTTGTTTTTTTTGTGTGTGTGTTTTATTGCTCATGGTGGTTTACTCTGCTGGCATTTTCCAATAGATCACAGCTCCTTAAGGGTGGAAACCACATATCACATTTTCTCCATCCCATACAGAGGTTAAAATTAAGCTCAAGGTCATCAAATGAGATGAATACATAAGATGATCTATTAACTAAGAGAAAATAGACTCAAATTAGTGAAGGAATTTTGAGTGTATAGATATGCAAAGAAAAACATTATTTTGGAACTCATCAGACCAGAGATATTCTCTTTTGATTTTATTTGATGATGCATTTCATTGCCTATCCTAATCTAGAGATCTGTAGACCTCTTCTTCCTGAAAGCCTCATTTTTTGTGACTACTTCCCAAACTCCACAATGTCTTCCTTCATTTACGATTTTTCTTCTGAACTCATATATTCAGCTTCTCAGAATATTGTCAAGGCTACCAGTGAAGCATAGATTATAAATATACCATACTAATGCACAAGAGTAAAAGTCCACTAGCCCACTCATTTATTTGAACCATTATTTTGAAATTCAGCTGTTCAGGCTCCACAATTAGGTGATGGATGAAAAATGGTGATAAGAACATTTTTATTGAAAATTATTTATTTGTCCCAGGTTGAAGTCTTTATGATATTTAGATTTGAAACAATTTTATAAATATTTTTTACCAGTTCTTTAAGAAATTATTATCTAAAAAGAAAAAAAAAAGAGTTGATATTGTTCATGTTGAAGTTAGATGAAGGAAGAAAATGCCTCTTGGTGCCTCTCCAGTCATTACTTCAGTGGACACCCATCAATCTCAATTTAATGCTTGAGATCTCACAATCCCTCCAGTGCTAAATTTCAAATTAGACAAACACTATGGAATCCAGTGTTAAGAAGCAAGATTTTTTTTGTTCCTAGAGGAATTCTTCTTTCCTGACTTAGTCATAATTATTTCTTCTTCTAAAACATCCTTCAGAATGTGCCTTAGTTACTTCCATGCCAAATAAAAGGGACAGACATGGCAACAGGTAAGGAAATGACTTCTTATTAATATTTCTTGCTGATTTACTTTCCTAAAATGAAATTTTCTTCCCTTTTTTTAAATTTGGGTGTCATATTTGCTTGACTGTTCTATTTGTCAGTTTCTTCCTTTGGGTCAAATTATGAGTTTTAGAATCTGTTTGAGCTTACTAATTTCAAGAAGAAGGATTTGTACCTTCAAATTTTTGTCTTCTGGATTGTTAATGTATTGCTTGGTAAAGTGTCCTTGCTTTTGACTTTATCATTTTGTCCAAAATATATCTAGCACTCATTGATATTTGTTTCCAACAAACAAAAAATTAGTAGTGTAACTTGTGTTCATTATTCAAATATTCAAATATTAACTAAAATCTTGAACAATTTTTTTGATTAGGGATAACATAACCCTGGTATTGCCAATGTCTCACAACACCAATGTTTCAGTTAAAGCAAATATTTACTTGTATTTCTTTTACTAATAAGCCATTAAGATATTGCTTTGAGCAATCTGAACATTTGCTTTTTCCCCTGTCCAGAGCCTGGAATATAAGTTCCCATATTATATGTACTTAGTAAATGTTTGTTGGGTGAATTACTGAATGAATGATATGGCTTAGTTCATCACATCCAATTTTGCTTTTCTATTTCCTAGGTTAACTGCTCATATTTACAACAATTTCTTCCAATCAATTATTTTCTTTGTCAATCTTTACTTGTGACTCCCTAGTATTGAAAACAAAAAAGAACTCTAAATATTTACCCACAATGCATAAAAAATCTACAAAACATTTAGCAAGAGATCTTTGACTTTTAGAGGCATTTTGTGTGTGACTCATATGAGTTTCAAAATTCTTCATCATATTAGTATAATCATGCTGGCTTTTGGAGGCTGTTAGATTTTTAAATAGTTACTGGGTTTTCCAACCACTGCTTTTGCTAGATTATAGCTACCAAAGGCACCTAACAACAACATATATCTCTAGTCTGATACTCATCATAGTTTCATAGTTCCTTAACTGTAGTGTTAAGACCAAAGATTTGCTCACAAATCATTTTTAATTCTCACAATATGGTTTTTTATGTGATTTTCTGCTTTCCTATAAAGTTCTCAAAGAACCTTTCCCCAGTATAATACTTAAGACCAAATTTTCCCAGTCATGCTCTACAATTATAACACTTTTTGAAAGGATGAAAAAAAAAGAACATAATTTATTAATGCATTTGGCTTCCAGGCCATTTGTTTTTTTCTCTCATATTTTATGTGTTTTGGTCTAGTTCAACTTGGTTTCCATTTACCTACTTCCCACTCCTTGAATTTTTACTAGAATGGAAGGGAAAAATCAGCTCTGTATTGCCTTAATTGGAGTCTGGACTCTCAATCCAGTTACTCAGGCTGATGAGTCATTTTTCCTTAAGTGTCCTATTGTTCTGTAAGATGATAAATCACTTGATTATCTAGAAAACAGTAACATTATTTAGGAAGTAAGAACTGATTCTCACAATGGCCTTCATCCTTTGACATTTTAATAAACACTCATTTGCCCTCCAGTAACAAAGACAAGCTTCTCAAATAAGACATTGTCAAGTAAGACAAAGTTTGCTCAGTGAAACACTAATCCTTTAAGATGCTCCATGAACATAATGTCCTATGGTCAAATATATCCAGGAAGTGGAATATTCTCTCGTATTCCAGTAGGAAATTTATTGCACTCTTCTAGGGCAATTCAGAGTAGCCTACAATTCGCCAGTGTTGAAGCCATTTGGACTTTGTGTGTATGGGTGTATGGGGGGGTACTTGAGGGTTGAACCCAAGGCTCATGCATGCTTTGCACATGCTCTACCATTGAGCTGCACTCCAATCTCATTTTTTAAAAAATTTTTAACTTGAGACAGGGTCTCACTAAGTTACACAGGCTGCCTCTAGCCTTGAACCTGTGATCCTCCTTCCTCCACACTCTGAATCACTGGGATTACAGGTGTGAGTTACTGGAATTACAGACTTGAGCCACTGTGCCCAGGGCCATTTGGATTTGAGCAGTTTTTGATGAAACAGAATAAAAAGACTTTCAAATGCTCTGGAGTTTGATTGAAGTTAGCACTTTTTCCCCTTAGAGTCAGTGTTTATCAATATCCTCTTTGCATTTTATTTGATGGTCTCACATGTAAGAGAAGATCAAAATTTTCTGGAGTCTGAAGTATATAAATGTTTGGAGTCTGTGATGGTTAATATGAGTTATCAACTGACTGGATTGAGTGATAGACCCTTTTTAAGATAAATAATTAAAAGGCTTACTTTTGTTAATTTTGTATAAACTGTGATGATGTGAACACTGCTAGGTACCATCTCAGGACCTTGCAAAGGGCTTTGACACTTAAGCTTCATTAGTTATGTGCTAAGTCTCCACCATCCCACATGTGGAATAATACTTTATTTAGCATGACAATATAATACTATTTCAGTCTTACTTCTTCTGGTCCTTCTTGCCTGACACAGACCCTACATCTGTAGAGATGTCAGATTGAGCAAGTAAAGATACAGGATACCAGTTAAATTTGAATTTTAGATGAACAAGAAATATTTTAATATAATTAGGTCTCAAGTATTGGATGAGGCCTCCTGAAATACTAAAATATTATCCATCATTGATCTTGATTCAAACTTAACTCATGCTCTGTATTTTATCTGGTGGCTTACACATTCTAGTCAAAACACTCTACATGAGGGCTTCTCTAAAAATATACTCTTTCATAACTCATATTTTGGTTCAATGTATCCCTGCACCCACTCCTTCTCTAGTGTTACATGAGAAGACCCCCTTGGGGGATTTGTTACAAGCATTGATTCCTTAGGCCTACCCCTGAAAAGCTTAACAAAACTTTCAAACAAATCTCATCAGCAGGCAAACTTTGGCAAGCAATGTCTCAGTTCAGGTAGGTTTGTTTCTGAAGCCTGGAATGCCCTGCATGCTCTGACCACGCAGCCTTTCACACCTACTAATGAGGTGCTGGGTTTCATCACCTCCTGCTTTGGGCATATTTAATCCAGTTACTCTTAGAATCCCTACTGCTCTTCACAAATTTCTATTTCAGTGATTTTCAAAGGCAAAGTATGGTTGCCCAGACCAGCAGGATTAGCACCTGGGAACTTTTTAGAAATGCAGATTGTTGGGCTGCACCTCAGACCTGTTGACTCTGGGCGGGGGTGGGTGTGTGGGGGGAAGCAGTCTGGGCTGACAAACCTGCCAGGTGGTTCTCATGCATGCTCAAGTTTGAGAACCACTGCTTTATGATGACACTTTTGTTTTTGTTACAGCGATCTCACCCACTAGTTTGCTGCTCTAAATTTCTTGAGGGGTGGTGGGTGCACTGGCTTTCTCCCTTCATCTCCATGTGTGGGACATAGTTGTTGTTAGGTGCTATCAACTGGGTATCCAACTCATAGCAACCCTATGTATAACAGGTGAAACAGTATTATTACTGCTTCTCTGCTATTCATATGGTTTTAAATGGCAGCTTGTTTTTTGGGAGTGGGTTTCTGGGTACTTCTCCTAAGCCTACAGCACCTGGTGTTCCCAGGTGATGTCCCATCCAAGTACTAACCAGGCCCAACCCTGCATAGCTTCCGAGATCTGATGGGGATCATATGCCACAGTGGTAGAGTTGCAGGCCTGGGACATAGAGGATGTTTAAAATGCTTGTTGAATGAAAGACTTGGTGAGGGAGTAAATGGATTATTAATTATTATTATTATTATTATCATTATTATTACTATTATTACTATTTTGCAGTCAGCTGCCTGGCAAAAGCCATGATTCAAAGGGTATAATGCAAAGGTTGGTGGATGGTCAAGCTACTCTGTCACCACATTACATGGCATGTCCAAGTCCAAGGGCCTTTACATTTTCTAAAGCTGCCATGTATACTCTCTTTCCTCATATATTTTAGCTGTTCTAAGAGGAAAATACACAGAGTTCATATGAATGATTATTTCTGGACATTTAAGTGCTAATGTTAAGAAGCATATACTTAAAAATGTGAAATGTTTGACAAGACAATTATTCTATAGGGAAAATATTGCATTAAACAGAAACGGCTCATATTGAAGTATGCAACTGCTTTTGTAAGAATAGGTTGTGAAGATTACATTTTACATATTCACCTCACATTAATCAGGTGATTAAAACATAAAAAAGTAGGTATATGCCTACTTTTAGAGAAGGTGACTAAAGGTGAGCTCTCTGTTCTTGAGAGGGGTGTGATATTGTTGCTAAGCATAAGTCATCTGAAATGCTAAATTCCCTGAAATGCAAACAAATTTTTAGAATTACTTGCTAATTATGTTGATGTTTACATTTGTAGATTAATATAGGTATTATTGTAGAATCTCTCCCTAAGATACATGCATATAGTTAAATGTCATCTACCTGAACATCCAACAATCTTACAAAAGGTCAGATATGCCTATTTACTTTCCTAATTTTTTTCTTCCTACTTCTTTGACTCATCTTTTATTTACCTAAGTCATGTCAATCATGTGAACAAAAATTTTCCCAAGCTAAATATGCAGAGAACCAAATCAATCATTCACTAAAGATAGGGTGATTTCCTGATATTTTTTGTCAATAGCTCTATAAATAAAAATCAGCTACTTTGCATGCCAAAACCACTGAAGATGATGATTAAATACAATTTGGAGTATTATGGTGAATTGTTATTAGGTGTCATCAAGTCAGGTAGGGTTTTCAATGGGTGATTGTTTTCAAGATTTCTTTGAGATTGCCGTGTACTTCTTCGGTTTTTGCAGGGCCTCCGAGAGTGAAGAGCAGCACTCTACAAACTGACTTAAACCCCAGCCTAGCCCTGCATTTTGGTCATGCAAAATGTGAATGATTGATTACTGTAATACCATATCAAACCCACAGATTTAAATATTCACTTGTAAGTTACTGTACAGATATTCGAATTAGTACATACAGTAATTTTTAATATTCAATTTAAAAGATCATATTCTGGTGCTTTGGACACTCAACAATTCTTGGATGTCCACATTATAATGCAGATAGAGATTTTTTGTGCCACAGTATTTTATTCCTTTCTTCCTGTTTTTAATCTTCAGTGCCTTAACTCTATTTCAATTCTACTATCTTTTTCATTGGTGACTACAACATTCTCCTAACTTATGTCTTTGGTTCAGGTCCTTCATCTCCCACCCATCCTACAGTCCTATAATCACAGATTAATGTATCCAAATCTTGACTTTAATAATAATAATTTTAAAAAGTAATTCAAGAGTCCACCAAATGAAATATAAATTCTTCAACATCATATTCATTGGTTTCTATATGGAAGTTTGTGGTTTCTTCTACTAGAAAGTCAAGCCAAACTGAGTTTACAGATATAAGAACACATTCCATGCTTTTATTCCTTTATTATTTTGCTGGTGCTGGTCATATCACATGAGATATTCAGGCTGGAAATATTAGTCCATCTTAAGCGAATTCTTAAGTGCAATGGGTTTGGCTGTACTAGAAATAATTTCTGTACCTTTGGGTACCCCCTTCTGCACTCCACAAGTTCTGACTTGCATTCTAATTATGGATGCTACATGTACTTGGGGCTGGGATTTAGCTCAGTTGGTAGAGCGCTGTGCTGCAGTCTCTGAGGTTCTGAGTTCAATTCCTAGCACCACAAAAAATGGGAGAAGGGCCTGGCAATCCACTCCCAAGGCAATCCAGAAACAGCCATTGAAAACCCTGTGAGGGTCGCTATGAGTCGGATACTGACTCAATGGCACCCAACAACAACAACAACAACAACATGTACTTGTGGGATGGGGTTGAGCTCAGTTGATAGAGTGCTGCTCTGAGCTCTCCGAAGTGCTGAGTTTGATTTGATCCCAAGCACTGCAAAAATGGGAGAAAGACATGGCAATCCAGGCCCAAAGCAATCCCAAAAATAATCAGCCATCGAAAACCCTGGGAATAGCAGAGAAGTACTAACATAGTGCTGGGCATGGCAGTGTCAGGGCATGTTTTGTTCTGTTGTAGATAGGGTTGCTATGAGTCAGACCCGACTTGATGGCAGCTAATGACAAAAACATACATGGTTGCAACTTTTTTGTTGTTGTTGTTGAGACAAGGTCCTGTCATGTGGTGCAGACTGGACTTGAACTTCCATCCTCCTGCCTCAGTGTCATGAGTGCTAAGGATTACAGGCATATGCCATCACTCCTGGCTTGTGATGTTTTTAAAATCTTTGCTCAATGTAAGCATTTTATTAGTATTTATTGAATTAGGGTGGTTGATGTGTGGCCTAAGCCACTGGCTTTTGAATTCATTTGAACAGGAATGGAGCTTACAAAAATACTGAGACTAGGTCTCCCTGCCAGCACTACTGATTTAATTGGTGTGATGTACAGTCAGAACATTGGGACTTTGAACATCTTTCTAGACCACTCTGATATTAGCAGATTGTGAAAACCACTTGCTGTGCTAATCTTAAAATTGCCACATATGTCTTGTGGAGTGTGTTTGTTGGCTATACTATGGATGTTTGGTTGGTGGCTTTTGTATATCCCAAATCTGTGAACACATAGCTTTTTGAACCATTTCTGAATAGATCTTCCCCAGATAAACTCAAAGCTTATCAATTACTCCAAGCTACATCTTTTGGAAATGCTTATTTCAAGTTGGAAGGTTAAAACATATTCTTTCACATTTCCTGTTAATCTTGATTGCTGGCTTTTGGGAGTACCGATTATTAGAACTAAGAGTCTAACTACAAAAAAAGAGAAGGTTAGTATGTAAGTAAGTTGATTTTATACTTAAAAACTATACATATATCATTATGATTTTCAAAGAAAGTAAAAGTGAATCATAATTAATTTTAAAGAGTAATTTTAAATGTTTTAATCAGTGCATTGCCTAAAAATTGCATTTAAAAGAGAAAGTATGTGTGTGTGTGTGTGTGTGTGTGTGTGTGTGTGTGTGTTTGTAATCTATACAGTTATTTCTCATCACATATAATTTGCATTTTGATTTCTTGGTACAGGCAACTTTCATACTGCTTTATGATGAAAAGATGGTTCATTGTACCACAGTGATATAGGACTTATTTACAATGTATTCTTTCCTAAAACCATCTATGAAGCAGGGATTAATAATACCTACTCTGTTAGATGAAAATTATTTGAATTGTTAATAAAATGATATTAGTGGAGAAAATTAATTTAACTATAGTATTGGAGTTGCTTTTCCTGGAGGATTTGAGATCTGATTTATCCAAGTCAGTTTTTCCATCTTGCACTTTGAGGGTCACCTTCTGTGTATGAGATGACCAGATAGCTGTGGGCATCCATGACAGAACCCAGATGGTGCTCCACCACCAGGAAAATCAAACTCATGCCATAAACTGGGTCTTGCAACTACGGAATTCTAAGCAATACAGGGTTTAAATTTATGTGATATTGCCGATATTTTGAATCCTTGATCTTTTAGATAAAATGCAGAAATGGAACCTGTCCTGTTTATATTGTATACCCCTTTCACTGCATTTAACCTAAGAATACATCTCAAAAGGAGTTTTTGCTTAATGAACACACTCCCAACTTAAAACATCTCCCCATAGCATGGTAGTCCTTTACAACATCACAATAGACTTGATTTCCATTGCCACTGTAACCATTCTATGGAGTGGGACTATAGTCTTCAGGTTAGACAACATGCTTTTCTCCACATGTTCTTGTATTTTCCATTTTTTCCTCAGACTGTGGTGGCTGTTTTCTAGTTCCATCTATAAGTATCTTACTAACAACAAGAAGCTTCAATGTAGATTAATTTATGATTGCTTCCTTACTTTCCTTGAATATCTCAACCAGCGATTTCTTCAGCATATTATATATGACATAAAATCAGGAGCTCTGACTTTGGTATTTTTCGCTGAGCCTAGCTCAGAGACTACTATAAGGGTCCCTAATATTTGCTGAGTAAATGAACATAATCCCAAGTAATGAAAGAATGCTTCAGAAATCCATTCATAGCAAACACCAATTCTAAAATAAAACTGAATTTCAGATCCCAGTTTTAGAAAGGATAACAGTCAAAAATCTTTTGAAAATTATATATTTCAAGATTTTTCTGACTCCTTACAATGTGCCTAAAAAAGCCAAAGTAAACTAATAAACAGAAACCAAATAAAGCAATAGAAAATTGTTCAGATATCTAGTTCCCTTTTCAAAAGTTTTGTACTTGTTTTAAAATTTTTCTTACTGCTATCTTCTTAAAATATTACTGCTGTCCTTTGATATTTTTCTTTATGTCACATAATATTCCCTTTTATTTAACTATCAAGAATGTATAGCTTTAGGCTTTAGCCTTTCAACTTATTAGAAAGGACAGTTAATTTCCACAAACCTGAGATTTGTCCCTTATATAAGGCTTTATTCTTGTGTAAGTGGCTATAAAAGAGAATTACAGAAAGCAAAACAAAAGAAAAAACAAACCTTCCAAACATAGTCACAGGCTGACATTGTTAAAAATGAAGAGGAGAGAATCTAATGACATCTTGATTTTTATAGCATTTGGAGTTGTGAGCAAGAGAGAACTGGTAAAGGCAATTAATTCTGGAAACTATTGATAAGAACAACTTAAATAATTTATCATCATTTTAATATACTAGTTGCTTCTCATAACATCTAAAAGAACCGGATTTTTGCTGGTTTTGCTATTGAAATAAAAGATCAACGTAGCCAGAAATTCTGTAAATGACTTTGCCTAATGGCACTGTAGTAAATATAAATATAATGGCATTTTCCCAAGTAGATGTCATTATTATTTTTCCTAAGATTTTTACCTTTAGCCATTAACACATAGATTTCTTAAGCAAAACAATCCTGAGAAAGTCTAGTAAAATTATTTATATATTAGTGTCCAAAGTATAAAATAACAATGAAATGCATAAGTATTTGAAACACAATTTCCCTTCATTGAAGTAAATTATTAAATTATTAAATGTGTATTTACATGTGTAAGTCTTTAGAGTCTTATTTATTTATTTCTACTATGATTAGAAAAACCTGATTTATATGTTCTTTTTTCTTTTCTTTTTGTTAGGTTATATTAATTGTACAAAATAATGGGTTATTTTTAACTTAACAACTATGGAGATACATTTTGATAATGGACCAAATTTAGGCAGTTTTTAGTGACTACTTTCTTCTTAGTGAGATCTAAAATGGATACACTTATTTCTTAGTATAATCTAAACTGGATCCTCAGGCAGTTCCTTGTTTTGAGGAAGATATTTTCAGATTGAACTACAACTTAATATTTTTTGATGTCAAAATTTTGCTCAAAGTTCTTTTTAAGGCTTTCCTCAATAAGGTAGCTTTAGTTGTAGAGCCAAAGATACAGTTATGGAACAGAAAGTTTTAAATTGCTTATGAGCTTATTTGCACTATCTTGGGAGTGATAAATGAGGCTTTTTTCATGAACAGGATGTAATAAGGATGCATATATAACAGAACATTATAAAACGAATGTTCCTGTGGGCAAACACACTTAGAATTGGTGGTTTGCCATGAGGTTTATATTGCTAGTACACTGGAGACTCATAATTTCAAACTGGATGTCATTCTTCTTAATTTTGTTGTAGAAATTAAAATTTTGCTTAGCTAGGATTAAGAATAGGTGAGTTTTTGTTTTAGGAAAGAAAAGGAAAAAAGTTCAATTTCTACTTTAATTCCGACATTTTCTATGCATGTATGAAGAGTACTTTTTCCCAGTAGCTTTCTTTTCACTGATTTCAAATGATCTGTGTTTTGGAACCCTCTTTTAGTTAAAAATAGTCACAATGATTTCAATGGGAAAAAATTTAAGGTGTCAAATACTAATAACTTTGCCTATTTATATTTTCCTAGGATAACTAAATAAACAAATTGATTTTTGCCATCCACTGGTATGAAGTGTACTTGGAATCTGCTAGGTACGACTACTGCCTCAAAGTCAACATCACATAATTCTCTTTCTGAGCAAATTTTCATTCCCTGGGATATCTGCAAAGAGATAACTGAACAACTGCCCTGAGCAATGTCATGTTAATGAATATTACATTAATCAGAATGTACAAGTGGGATTGCACACTGGGGTATTCATCTTACATTTAGCCTGGTCTAGATTTATGAAAAGAAAGAATATTAGGTGACATGATAAACAATATTGCTTTGTGGCTTTATTATATGACCATTTAGTCAAAGGTTGCCTGCTGTTTCTTACTTTGAATATTTTTATGAGGTAGCTTGGAGAGATCTCTGCCCTTTTCAGGCTGTGACAGATTTCTTTTTTAAAAACAAGAAAGTCTATTGCTGAAAAATACTCATAATTATCAGGAAAGTATCATACAGTTGTTGCTTAAACTGCTGAAACTTCAGGATATTTACACTGGTGAGTTTAAGGTCTAATTTATCAGTACCTAGGACTTTTACATCTGAGAAAAAAAGCTGTGATTCCTGATTCTACATCAAAATAGATGCACTGTACCAGGAGATATAAAAATATGACAGTCTATTTTGCCCCCTGGCTATATCAATATGGCTACTAATAACCAGCGAGTCCACTGACTATAATAATGGAAGGTATTTTAGTTTTCAGGGATATAGTCTATTGACCATGTTATATTTAGATAATTTAAATGTTCTCCACAATGTACTATAGACTGCCTCTATGAAGAAACTAAGTCAAATCTATTCAGGACTAGAAAGTGACACAATTGTAATAAACTCTACTTATCTTTTACCTATGGCAGTCTTTCCTGGTTATTCCCAGGAAATTCTTCAGTGAAATCTTCCAAGGCATTAAAATTCTTATTTCTCCACTGGTTGGACAGAGCCCTGTGGATAATATGGTTGCTCTAATAACTGTGAAAATAGAGGGGAAGGAAACCATATCAGGCTATACCATAAGCTGTATGAGAAACCACAACACAAATACAAACAACCTAGAAAAACCCCAGCTCAGATGAACACAAACACATAATATAGAGAAAGAATCACTCACAACCAGTAGATAATTCCTGTTCCTCTGTTCCTAAAGTTCCTTTCCAATTTTTATGACTTCATAATTAACATGACCTATGAGAGCTTTCTTAGGTAAAATTCAGCTGGGAAAAAGAGTAGGGACCAGCTTTCTATAGTTTATGAAAGTGAAAAATTAGCAATGATTTTACTTATAAATACTTTATTGTATTAAAAATATCTATCAGGTAAAGTTTCCTAGTATAGAGTCTAAGCCCATTTTATTTTAACAGGGATAGAGAAGAGATAAGATGCGTTCCATACTAGCCCTCTATAGTATAAATACATTGTTGTTGCTAGGTGCTGTAGAGTCGGTGTCTGACACATAGCGACACCCTATGTACAACAGGTGAAGCAGTATTGCTAGTGCTTCTCTGCTATTCGTGGGGTTTTCAATGGCTGATTGTTTTTTAAGGAGTGGGTTGCCAGGTCCTTCTCCCAAGCCTTACAGTATCTGGTGTTCTCAGGCAGTCTCCCACCCAAGTACTAACCAGGTCCCACACTGCTTAGCTTCCTGGATCTGAAGGGATCAGACTTAATCCCATATACTTTATTGCTCTCTTTGAATTGTTTTCCATTTCACAAGAAAAGCAAGTAACTTCTCTATTAGCATCAGAAAGGTCCCCATGAAGGACAGAAGTAATTGATCAAAACAATTATTCATGATGCCCTCCACCCCCACCAATCCAAGCAGTATTGCCAGCCATCCTGGGAATGAATAACTCTTTCCTGGGTGTTTACTTGAAGCCTCTTTACAAAGAGTGTCCTTAGCATCTCACTTTTACTCAGAAAAGGATCTATGGCTCTAGTTCCTGCTTAGAAATCTAGGAGTACTTTCCTTGCAAACTTAGGGTTTGAATCTGACAAATGAAAACACAATCTTCAGGTGGGATATATTTATGTATAATAAAGTTTGTTGCAGACTATAGAGTCTAGAGTTTTGAGGCACCATCTGATTCTCTGCGTTGTACTCTGAACCATAATTACATAGAAGTACTTCATTTGTCCCACTATACATACAGGCAGACACTTTGATTTCTGAGACGTTGGCTTGTCTCCCCTTAAATAATCTTTCAATCTTGTGCAAATGTCATCTAATTCAGTTCTAGAACATGTGAAATATAGAGTACCACCTCTGGCCCTCCTACCTAAAATGTTAGTAGATGAACCTTGGTCCTTTAACTCAGAAATCAAAGTAATTTAATACTAATATCCTACACAACACAGTCCCTCCTGGGTTGAACCTCATGCAAAGAGGCTTTGTTGCTTTCATTTTTGATATTACTGCTTTCATTTTGGTCAATATCACTGCAGTCATTTTGAAGGCAAAGCAATAAAAAATAATAAATATTGTCTCTACACAGTATATCATTTCTTTAAATGGTTGGCATAAAAGCCATTTCTTTAAAGGGTTGGCATAAAAGACTACATCATGGTGATGATGCTGACTTTTGGTTTATATTCAAGATAGGGAGATTTCAAGGGCATACCAATTCAGCCAGAGATATGTTTTGACTGAATGCCATAAAATTTGTCACATTTTTTTTTGCAAAAAAAACCCAAAAATATTATTTTTAAGAGAATAAAAGCACTTCTTAACTTCCTTTTAGATAAATGACAGTTTCCAGGTTCACATTTAAAAGAATTGTTAATGCTATGTTTAAACACCAACAGAACAGATTGAACATAGAATTTTCTCTGGTAAAATGTTAAGTAAGTCATGGAATTCCCCAATCCCCAGGAGATAATATCTAAATTTCATTCTCAAGGTATTATATTTTCTGGATTGCTCTAATATTGGCAAACACAGAAAATGAAAGTAGGCTTAATTATTGACTAATGCAAAATCTGTTGGTCCCTTACCTTGAAGCCAGATAAACCCCTAGGATTTCCCTGGAGACAGTCTAGAATAGGTGGCTGCTATTGAGACCCTGGAAAGGCAATTTTCAAATTGTTTGCCTTAGGATGGAACTTTCAGGGATGTTGGGCCTTTGAGCCCAAAACCTATGAGGCATTTATGATTGGTGATATGAAAAGTTCAACAAAAGGCGCAGTAACCCTGAAAAGAGTGTCTTTAATAATCTGCATACTATTAGTAATGATGCATGCATACTGCCATGCATTTACAACTATTTGGTCATAAAAATATATGACTGTAATTATGATATTTACAGTCATCTCATAAAAATACATATAATTCTGAATGGCAATAGTTAATCCCTAGCTCTAACCACAGGTCTAGAAGGATTAGTTTATTATGATAAAGTGCAATGTATAATTACAAAATGGACACAGTTCTCACATGTGAATTCAACATACAAGAGAGGCTATTATAGCATCATAGGAGCTTTGGTTGTCATAATTCTTCCTTTCATGTTGTGAGATAAAACCTGTGAATTTATTTCTGTGGAAATAAATGGGAATCAAATGGGGGAGAGGCATTCACATAAGACATCAATAAAAGAAAATATTTCTGTCATAGAATTTTCACGTGCAACCTTCAAAGAGGTTTATGGTCACTGAAAGATTTCATGAGATGACATCTAAACACACCTTTCATTATACTGAGTTAAGCATGGTGTAAGTTAACCTATGACTACCTTTAACCACAGAAGTGAAGAAGCTAACTTTTAGCCAAGTCTTCCTTGGTAATTTGGGTGAGTACTTCTTTGAAGCTTAATATTGTGGAGAATGGAGCTTGTGTGGTACTTTCTAGTTAAAATTTAAATCCCAATGGGGGAGAATCATATCCCAATTTAAATATAGAAAAGTTTTAGTTTTTGAAAACTTTTAAAATCTATCACTTTAAGGGAAAAACATTTCAATTAAATAAAATATTTCACAAATCTGAAATATTTCTCACAGGTTTCTTTTCCTTTAGACTTTAATTGGCCATCTATTCATAGTACACAAATCCCCAACTTGAATCCTGTCAGTTTTTCACAAATGGACAAAACAATGAGAATAAACTTGAAAAATCACAAAGAGAAGTTCTCACAAGCTCTTGGAAAAGGCTGAGTTTGGGGGTTATCTACAAATCATGATCTCATATTTTAGGATGTGTCTTGGTACCCAGTAAAGGAATTATTGGAAGTATCTATTTCACAATGAGGTTGAGAGTTGGATGATGCTTAGATTCTTCTGGGCTTAAGATGGAGGGAAGGCATTTTGGGTGGTGGATTAATTCTTCCAGAACATGGGTCCCTACTTCACTAAGTTATTGCTACAGTTCACTAGAGAGTACCGTGGTGTTCTGAAAAAGAAAATATCCTGTCCAAAATGCCACCTTTCTAGTCATTTGAACAATGAGACATTCACATTTGTCTTAGACACTTTGATCCTTGAAGATACAACCTGAAAAATATATCTTTCCCCATCCAAATAGAGACTATCTGGGTGGAGACATGGTGATAGAGCTGCCCTGGTGGTTTGGTAGACTATACCACTATCCTGTGCATTTGTCAACTGGCATGCTTAACTCTTTGTAATTCAGTCTGCCAGCCTTCTTTGCATCTAGAATGGTTTATGGTTATCATGAAAAGAAAATAGGTAAACTAAAAAAAAAAAACAACAGGTGGATGAATGGAGTATAGGAAGAAATGGAGTGATAGTAGAATTTCTTAGCTGGCTACTTCCTATCTTTTGAAAGGAATGTAAAAAAATAATCTTCACAAATGATGGGTAGTTTGTGAAAGAGGAATACCTCCCCCAACTCCAAAACCAAACCCAAAAATCCTCAGAAATTTCCACTTAGAATATGAGATCATGATCTGGAGGTCTATTAGTCCAAATACCAATTCATCTTGGGATAGTTGTTTATGAGCTGAAGGGCTAGGGTTATCTGTGACATGACTTTATAAATACAATGAAAACAATAAGTCTATTGTGATAGCCAATTATTTTCCATACCCAAGTCATAGATGCTGTGCCCAACTGAACGCAATGGAGAAGACACAGATCATGATATTCTCCAAGAAACATGATGACCTTAAGGTAGAACAAAACAAACTCCATTCAAAAGAACCAAATTTTATTTAAACGATTTTCATTTTAGAACCTATTCTGTTTTCCCTCATGTTCTGGTAAACTTTTTATTTGTAAAAGTACAGTTGTTTTGTTATTTTTATATTTATCAACTTCATTTTGAAGAACTGTAATAAAAATGGAATGGTTCGTGTCTATTTTTTGAAATTATCTGAATTTAGGAGTTTTGTTTTGCTTTCTCAGCTATTAATATCATCAATTCCATTAGAACACACAACCAAATTTGGTAGGGAACAGTGGGTTTTTCCAGGTGAAAGGGCTTACTAGATTTTATAATCATTGGATATTTGTTCCATCCTACCTGAAAATAAACTATGTTAGTAATTGGCATGGGAAAAGGCATTTTCTAGTCATTTTGTCCAATAGGAAGCACAACATTAATCCAAGTAAGCACCCAACAGACTGAGTCTATTTGCTAGGGAGCAGTTTTAAACTTTAAGTCAATAAGAATATTAACCTAAGTACTTTTTGTGAGAAAGACTTCAGCAGCAGTTACCATCAGTATGCCACCTCTACAGAGCTATGATCACCATGTTGTTGTTGTTGTTGTTAGGTGCCGTCAAGTCGGTATCCGACTCATAGGGACCCTTCGTACAACAAGGGAAACGCTATTGTCAGTGCTTCTCTGCTATTCATAGGGTTTTCAATGGCAGACTGATTTTGGGATGGGGTTGCCAGGTCCTTCTCCCAAATGATCACCATAGGAGGTTACTTTGTAGATAACAAGAACAATGATATTGCAAGAAGCTACAAATTATATTGTAGTAGTTACTATGACCACTACTATAGTGATCATGGCCTGGGTTAATGTTCCAAATATTAATGCAAGGAACACACTAGAGTTTATAGCATTAGAATAGTCCTTACCCAAAGAACCATTTGATGTGCATTATGAGTAGCGATGGTCCATTTTACTCTATTTCACTCAACAGCAAGTTTCCTACTTATGTTTTCTTTCTCCTGTGTTAATGATCTATATTCCATGGCAATATATTTTCACCAGCTAAAACAAGAATGCTATAACTATGGAATATCCCAACACCTCCCTCTCATACACACAACACCTTTATACACATATGCATGGACAATGTGTGAAAAGTACTCATTTGCAGATGAGTGAGCTCTCCGAAAGCAGCCACATCAGCTTTCCAAATGCAAAACTATTAACTACTGTTCATGTGGTAATTAACTGAAATGTTTTTGTGGTTTTTGCCAAGTCATCCTAAGCTAGAGTCTCAGTGACTAACAACGTGATATGCAGAATCGAATGGATTCAAATCTGTTTATTTTGCTTATCACACAGCTGAATAACACTCTTGTTACCTAAACAGTTGAGCTGATTTTGAATGGTCATTGATGAATCTGTATATTTTGAATGGTCACTAATGAGTCTATATATTTGGCTAAAGTTGACTTGACTTTCTAGAGAAAGGCCAGCCTATCTGCAAATGCACATCTTCCTCCACACAAACATTGATGTATATACTAAAGACAAGTCTAGGTATATGTATATATAGTATATATACATATATATATGTACACATAAAGTGGATTGGGAAGTCCTTTGGTTTAGACGGGATTAAATGCGTACTTCCCAGTGCATAGGTTTCCTTTGACCAACCTGTTCAAAATACAAACATGAAAGTGACATGGCAATTTTGACATTTCCTATGTCTTTTACCCTATTTGGAGGCCACTTTTGCTTTCTTCTCCATTTCTCCTAAGCCTTTTCTTTTTAAAAGCAGTTGAATCTTTTGGCCTTCTATCTTAATGCTACATTGATCCATTCATTCCTTGGAAGAACTCTAGGATCACATCCAAAAACTTATCTTTCATGGACAACAAGGTTTCAAGGAACTTCCCTCTTTTTTATTTCCTCTTTCCCTCAAGAAGTAGACACTTTGATGTGTCATGAATAATGCACTCTTGATCTGACTTGCCTTGTTACCCCTGGCCAGCCCAAGCAGCTGAGGTCTGAGCTTTACTCTCCCTGCATCGTTGTGCAATATTGGAAAAGAAAAGTAATCCATCAGTCTACATCCTTCAGACTGTGGTGACATGATCAGGGTTCTCTTGAATTTCTATGCATTCAATTTCCTCTCTCTCCTTTCGTTTGGCACGTTTCTTTTTCTTGTGGTGCTTTTTGGAAGGAGGGAAAAAGGTTAGGAACACAGGTAAAATAACAAAACAGTGCAGAAATGTGCAACCGCCAGTGAGCAGCAAGCATTTGAACAGTGTGAAGGTCAGGTTCGAAGGCACAAATAGGAGGGGGACCAACCCAATAAGAAAAGAAGTAATATTTTGCAAAATGGCTGTCCCATGCTCTTGCAGGGAGCTTTTTATACATTGTGTTCGGGTGTGCTCAGTTGCTAATACAAATGTGTAAAGCAGTGGTGCACAGTGGTCAATGGCGAAATTTAAAGTGTAGATAAGGCACAAGATAGAAATGCAATCCATGTTGACGTTCCATAATGTCATTAAGCCCAGAACGCCTAGCTCAATTGAGGTGACGCTAAGAATTAGCCAGAAATTCCCCAGAGGGTGGATCACTAGGAAAAAAGTCAGGATTAATACCAGGAGAACACCAAAACCTGCAATTAGCACAGGCACTGTGACAGACAAGCTATAATGGTCCATGAAAACAAAGGAGGGGTTGAACACAATGAATCGGATGCTCTTTGAAAGAGACAAGGGTCTCAGCTTTTCCAGCACTTCTATGACTTCTTTCTGCTTGTCTCTGCTAGTTCTGGCCACCAGATACAAGCGAGAAGCAATTATGTTATTTTCATCCCCTGCCTTGGAGAAAATGATATCATTTCGAAAATGCTGGAATTCTGGCTTTTTTAGAAATGAGCTTTGTAGGACACTGATGAAGTCACTCTTGTTATTGGCACTGATGTTGCTGACTTTCAGAAACTGGTAGTACTGTTCCACCCAGGACACTGCAGTGAATCCACTACAGAGTCTCCGTAGGTCTTCCTGGACACTGCTGTTCCAGTATTCAAGGGGCTCATAGACGTAGAATCCTATCACAGGGCTATAGTTGCTGAAGTATTTTTGCTGAACCATGGCATAGGAAACACTTGGGGAATCGCTGGCTAGGAGATTGATGATGTTGGTTCCATCGCGGATTTGCAAGCACCCCATGAAGGAGAAGGAGGCATAGATGAGATAGAGGATGACAACAAATGGTTTTACATAGATGTTGGTAATCCACTCGTTGTAGTGTTCTCGGAGGAAATGCTGAATGAAGTGGTGCTGGTAGGGGTTTGTCTCATGATGGGATGTCTGCTGATGCCCATCACTCATCACCGTCTGGAACCACACTGGCTTACGGTCCAGGTATTCTGCAGAAGGGATCTTACAGCAAAAGATGCTGTGGTAGCGGTTTTGCTCTAGCTGGCCAGCAAAGACCAGACAGGAGCCAAAGAAAGAGAAAATATAGAAGTAGTTCAACAGGATAGAGACACACATGTTTTGACAGAAGACCTTCACAGCCTCTATGTTTGTGAATGGGCTGGCACCCATGCCAAAGGTGATGAAGTACAGGGAGCTGGTCATGGTATAGGTGACCATCACATCCGAATAGGCATCTGCTACCCTGTCTTTGAAGGGCAAATTCTCTTTGGTTCTCCTCCATCCGGAGAGAAGCTCGAATACACCTTTAGTTCCATGACCTAATGTTAAAAAAAAAAAAGAAAGAAAGAAAAAAGAAAAGGAAAAAGTAGTTGTTTTTATTTCCTCTTACGGTTCAAGCAAATTCTTTATAGATATTTGATGCTAAAAAGTACACACTCTAACCTTTAAAGTGTTATGATCCTTTTGTCAGCATCTCAAAATTTGAGTTACATGTAGGATATCCTTGGACCCTGCTTGCACTTTAGAAAATATCAAATTTATTGGTATTCTGAGCAAAATAAAATACTCCCTGTCCTGTTAATCTGACAATTTGTAGACACAACATTCATTATCACATGAACTTCTCTCTGCACATATATTGTCTTTCTAAATGAATCATAAGTTGTCAAGAACAGGGGCTGTTATCTATGCATTTCAACATCAATTCAAGGCCTCTGTCAACCCATTCATTGACTCAGAGTCCTTAACCTCCATTTCAAGATGATTCATATGCTGATCTAGGAAATTATAAGATGATGTTAAAACCGTTAAAACAGCTTTAAATTGATTTTATAATGTGGATAATCTACTTGGTGGCCAAATGGTTTAGAAACCAATTCAGATATATTTGATTAATTAACATTGGATAAAAGTAGAAAAAAGAAATCTGCCAGGTCATATAAAGACAGAGTGAGATCTTCAGGGTGAGAGATCACAGCAAGCACTTCCTTTGGGCTCCTCAAAGAGCTTTTATTCACACAGAATGGATACTGATTGAATAAATACCTTTGCTTCAGTTAAGTGAATCAAGAATACTTCTTTTTAATCAATGCCTGCATACTTTTTGATAAGAATAAGTTGGAAAAAGGTTTATTCAACAAATATTACTTGAACACCCATTATGTGACAGACTCTCTTAGCTACTGAGTTGCCATTTTTCAGGAATTTGACAGCTCTTAAGATTTTGAGACCATTTCCTAACTGGCAAAAGAAGAAAGTACCTGGGAAAGCAAAGGATAGACATCCTATCTGTTCTTTACCCTTTTCTTTCTTTCACCCCTCTGAATTCTGTCAATTACAACTCATAATATATAAATTGGTAGCTTTCTACGTGAGTGGAAATCTTCATAGGTGACTCTTGCCTTCGTAGGCAAAGCAGTCCTAAACAAGAAACTTTTCTGTGAATGGATACAAGGTGTTCTTGGGCTGTTTCCCAAGAAATCTATTAGATATTGATGCAGGTAAAGACATAAAATGACGTAGTTCATGAAAACCTGGAGAATGGATCTTGTGTAGCACCTAGATATTGGACTTATGTGTTACCCAATTCACTTAGTTGTGCCTTAACAAAGATATTATAATAACTGCAGTCTTTTCAGAATCTGTCCTGATTCATGCTGTGGGTAGATTTTTTTGACTTATCTATACAATTCCTCTCTTTCTTACTTACTGTTATTTGCAGTATACATAATTTAAAAAATTTAATTTAAAAAATTCCCAGCCTACTTTTCAATTAGGGGTGTTTCACGTGACATGCCTGCAGCCTTACCGCTGTGGCATCTGATCCTATCAGATCTCAGAAGCTAAGCAGGGCCAGGCCTGGGTAGTACTTGGATGGGAGACTGCCTAGGAACACCGGGTACTCTAGGCTTGGGAGAAGGACCCAGCAACCTACTCCCCAAAATGGCCTTTGAAAACACTGTGAATAGCAGAGAGGCACTAATAATAATATTTCACCTATTGTACATAGAGTCGCTATGAGTTGGATAGGACTCAATGTCACCTAAGAACAACAATGACAACAACAACAACAAAAACAAAAACAACATCTGACATAGTTATGGATGATGCAGTGTAACTGAAAGTCATCTAAATATGTTTAATGGAAAACCAGAAAGCAATTTATCTTAAATGGCATGGTGGAATCAACATAAGAGTCCTTGCCTACCTTCCTTTGGAATTCTGTTTTAAGAAAAGTAAATCTCTCCTTGGCAGGCCACTATAAGTAAGTTTGTAATATGCAGCTGAATTTATTCCTAACCATAGTGTTTTGTAGGTGAGTTAACATTTACTAAGACCTCTTTGCCTGCAGCTATAGCCCTGTGGCATCTGATCCCGTCAGATCTTGGAAGCTAAGCAGGGTCAGGCCTGGTTAGTACCTGGATGGGAGACCGCCTGGGAACACCAGAAGCTGTAGGCTTGGGAGAAGGACCTGGCAACCCCCTCCCGAAAATCTATCTGCCATTGAAAACCCTATGAACAGCAGAGAAGCACTGACAATAGTGTTTCCCCTGTTGTACAGAGGGTCGCTATGAGTGGGATACCGACTCGATGGCACCTAACAACAACAACAACAACAAGACCTCTTTTATGGGGATCTAAGGAGCCTTGCTGCTTTTTGAATTATGGCCTTGGAGACAAATATCAAATATATGATGGACTTCCAGAGAAACCAATAGATCCATCATAGAATTGCAAACAGAGTGCTCCTTGGAAGCAAGGATGGCTAGAGTATGTCTTATGTATTTTGGACATGTTGCCAGGAAGGACCAATTGCTGGAGAAGGACATGTTTGGGAGAATGGCAGTTCAATGAAAAAAAGGAAGAACCTCAACTAGATGGATTAACACAATGTTTGCAACAATGGGGTTAAACCTAAAATAGATCATGTGCCTGGCACAGTGTTGGGGAATGTTTTGTTTTATTGCATAAGGTTTTATAGTATAAGGTTGCGATAAGTTGAACCCAACTCAACAGCATCTAACAACAACAGAAAAGAGTCTTGTTTCATAGTTACTTTTGATTATAATATTTATAGATTTAAGTATATATGATGCTCACCTTTGGTTTTAAATTCATTGTCTCTCTTTTGGGAGTTTTTATTACTTATTAGTGATTACTGAAGGAAGGCAGGGATTGGAGTACTTCCTACCTCAAATATGTTGTTGTTGTTGTTAAGTGCCGTTCAGTCAGTATCTGACTCATAGCGACCCTCATAGGGTTTTCAATGGCAGACTGTTTTGGGATTGCCTTGAGAGTAGATTGCCAGGTCCTTCTCCCATTTTTGCGGTGCTGGGAATTGAACTCAGGACCTCAGAGACTGCAGTGAAGAGCTCTATCAACTGAGCTAAATCCCAGCCCTAATATTGTTGTTGTTGTTAGGTGCTGTTGAGTCATGTCTGACTCATAGCGGCCCTTATAGGGTTTTCAATGGCTGACTGTTTCGGGATTGTGTGGGGAGTGGGTTGCCAGGCCCTTCTCCCACTTTTGCGGTGCTGGGAATTGAACTCCGGTCCTCAGAGACTGCAGTGCAGCGCTCTACCAACTGAGCTAAATCCCAGCCACCTCAAATATAAATCCTATTTATTCGCCAGAGTTGTCTTTTCTGGATCTCTGATCAGGAAGGTAAGGTTATCCTAACAAATAGAAAGGTTTATGAAAACTGCAGCTGGGAAAAGGTAGGATTGTCTTTTGAAGCAAAGATGAGTTCCTTCTTGTGTTTAATTTCAAGCTCAACCTACATGTATTGAATAAAGGTTAATGAAAAATCCAATACTGATTTTTCATTCATATTTTCTGCAAGATTCTTTGACCAAAAAGAATACTTTCTCCTTTATTCTCTTGACAAAAATAAAATATCAGGATAATGGCTAAGGTAATTGAAATGCTTCTTTAATTAGAGCACCTCTCTTCTGCAGTGAGGACTCCTGCCATCTTTACACTCACTAGAGGGGAAAGGCAACATGGTGCTATGGCTAAATTTGGTTTGCCTTTGTTAATAGTTATTTTAATGGAACATTGAGGACACTACATAGGGCAGATGCTTTATGTAGTACAAAGGTCTGTATGTGTGGGAAAATGAGGCTAACCCAAATTAGGTTAGGTAGTCATTTTAAGTGTGATGGAGACTGAAAACATAATCTCAATACATGACATGTTTTATCTTATTCATCTGTTTAGATATTAAGCAGAGTTTTCCCCTGATTTGATTCTTACTATAATTGGATCACTTCCAGGGAGTTCAAGTGTTTTACCTGCTTCAGCAGGGCAGTCTTTTCACTGCCTCATGAACACCTCCATAATTAGTCTTACCTTCTTAGTTTTTGTTCATGCTACTTTCTTCCTTTCAATATTTTCCCCTCACTAGTGGCTATATGCATTAATTTGTTAAGGGTCAGTGCAATTCCTGTCTTTGTCATGAAGTCATCTCTGATGATCCTGGATGTATATTTTTTTCTGTTCCTTAAATTCTTACTATACTAATTCTAACCCTTAACCATAGGCTATTTTGCTCTTGAACAAAATAGTTTTCTTAGGACTTGTTCTATCATTTGGCTTGGTTGCAAATTCCTCAAGGATAGGAAGTGCATTTTGTTACTTTTATGCTGTGCAGAACATCTGGCAAGGTAATAGGTGCCAAGAAGATGCTCACTAACCTCTTAAAGAATTTGATAAATGGAATTCTTACTTCTAGATGTATTTAAAAACTTATTAAAAATTCTAAAATTTACTATGCATTTTATATCTATATCAATTTTGTATATAAAAGTTATAAACTAATTCAATCTGGTCTAACATATATTTGTTTAGGTCTTGTAAACCTAAACAAACCATATTATTTATTTAGGACTTTTTAAAGCCAACATATAAGACATAATGGGAACCAAGGAACACAATCTTTTTCAACATGTTAGTTGAGGACTCCATCTAACCCCACTGCTTTAGAAATGAAGATAAATAACTTAAGACATGGTGTGACTTATGATAAAACCATCAAAATTTCCGTAAAAATAAAGAAGCAGGGTCCTGAGTTAATAAGAGAATATGTCAAACTGATTTTTTGGAGGTAAGTATTACTTTTAGTGTCATTTAATGAGAAAATACAGCATGTGAAAGCATCTTGTTTATTTTGAACTCTTTGTAATACATATGAAATGCCTTATTAAAATGTTAGACACTCAGCTGGGTGTGGTGGCATATGCCTATAATCCCAGTGACTTGGGAGGCAGAGGTATGAGGATCACAAGTTTGAGACTAGAGGCAGTCTGCTTAATTTAGTGAGACCCTGTCTCAAAAAATTTAAAAATATGGGCTTGGGGTGCAACTCAGTGGTACAGCACTTACAAAGCATGCAAGTATGAGGCCCTGGGTTCAACTCCCAGTACCACAAAAATAAGTGAATAAATAAACAAACAAACAAACAAATAAATAAGTAAAAGCTAGGCATTGATTAAGATTTTAGGTTTTAAAATAAACTTAAATTAGTTAATATGAAATAACTGGGTATAATATCAAAGGAATTAATTGTATGGAAGAATAAGAGTTTTATAAAAATTTGATTTGTTTAGTTCCAGACACTGTGAACACTTTGGGCTTGATAAGTCTTTGTCGCTGGTCACTGTCATGTATGTTGTAGGAAGTCTAGCATCATTCCTCTCCTCTATCCATTAGATACCAGGAGCATGCCCCACAGTTTTAATAAAATATTTCTCCTGACATTGCCAAATGTGTATGGGTAAAATTGCCCCTTAATGAGAATTATTGGTTTAGTCAAACAAAAACAACAATAATTAGTACACACACACACACACACACACACACACACACACACACACACAGAGTCACCATTTTCTGAAGATAAATCTAGGACACATTTCCATTGAAAAATTGAAAAAGATGGAACCAAGAGTGCTGAAGAATCTTTCTCTTACCCCACAACTCAGAAAACTGTTGTTAACAATTTCATTTATTTATTTTCTAAGACTATCTATCTATCCATCCATCCATTCCAAACTGGGCTCTTACCAATGTAAAATTAGATTTGAGATTATGGTTCCTACTCTGATCACTAGGGCAGTCAATAACAGAAGAGTCTATTTTCTAACCTCTACTAGCTTATCTCTCTTAGATTCATTTGGTTCCCATTCTGAGGCTAGAACCATTTCTTTGCTCAATGAAAAGAAGCTCCATCCCTCTCTTGAGCTTATCCAACAATATCTTATTCTTTTTCTGCCATTACTCTGAAAGTCCTATATCAATTCAAATGCCACTCTTCAAAACAAGACACTGGTGTTTACCCAAAACACACTGGTAGCCTACCATCTCAGATGAGGATATGTGGATTGAATATAAGTGAATATAATGGACTTGCTGCTCCATTGCATAATGACCTGAACTGTAAATAGTACTTTCTAGTACCCTGGTACTGACTGTTTATTGTGTCTGTCCCGTTTTACCACTCAAATCCTTAATCCACACGTAAAGCCACACTTTGTTTTGATAACAACTCCATTCAAATTCCTGACTGGTTAAATAAATATATACATATTTATGATTATTTTTCTTTCAGCAGAGATTAGCTTACTGACACAGCAAGTTACTATTGTTCAGAATATACATTTTTAATATTTCAAAAGGTGAATGGCAAACTTTGATTATGATATCCTTATACTACATTAGTATATGTTTGCAAATTGTATTAGAATAACATATGTGGCCCACTTGAGACATCATTGGATGACTGACATTTGCTTTGGCAATTATGAAAGAAAAGAAAAAGGCCTCTTAAGAGGTAAAAAGAGTTGAATAGGTCACAAACTAGGAGAAAAACTCAAGGGGGGAGCTGAATAATAAGGATAGGTTTATGTGTACATGTGTGTTGAATGAGTATTTCAAATGTGTTAAGGCATCTTGTTGGGGATATCTCTTTCTAAATGAAAGCACATGGGAGTGTTGTGGAACAAGCCAAACTTATATAGGACATCTTGGTAACAGACTATTATACAATAATTTAATGAGTTCTTCTATTTGCAATTGAGACAAATGAAAACAAATATGTATCATGTGGGTTCTTGTTCTGGTCATGGTGGTGCCTGTCTACCAGAGCAAATATTTAAATGCTTAAAATTAAAGCAATGTTGCCAAGCAAAACTGATCTCTATCCTAACTGAAGTGGGCAACACTCAGAACTGGCTATAGTTCCATTTAAGCCTCAAGTAATCAGTTTCCAACAAATGAAGACAATTTCTTCAGTAAGATAGATCTTCCTGAGAACCAGTTCCAGCCCACCTTCAATAACTTTTCTCTACACTTGCACATTTTTGTCTTACCTTACACATTGATATTGTAGCTTACATTTCTGTGGGAAGTCTCTCTGATGACATAGTGCCTAAAATGTTTTTTTTTTCAAAATATCATTCTCCTTTACCTAATACAATTGATATTTTTCATCCTTAAGCAAATCTCTCTAAAACTTATTATGCAAAGAAAATAGTTTTAATAAGGATCAGCTCCAATTGGAACCAATTGTACCTGATTCCATTAGTACTCCCACTGTTTTTTTATTTGATATATTGTTTTAATAAGCATCGTCTGTGGATTTCTAATTCTTTTTAATCAGTGGGATTAGAATTCTCTACATTTGCTTTAGGAAGATGTATTGGTAGGTCTCCCTTTTCTCTTGAACATGTTTAACTCTCAGCAGGACATGAGAGCTTGATACTTCATCAGAAACAAAAGAGAGGTTTTAAAAAATACTACTTATGACCTGCTCCAAAGAGAGCCTTCCACTTTCCCATCACAGTTATTTCTGCTTTTATTAGTAATTCTTTCAATAATTTTGTTTGTAGAAATAATCCATAAGCATGGGTGGAAAAGATCACTTTGACTTGGTATTGAGGTTTTAGGATATGTGACATACTGATGCCAGGTTAGTAAATGAATACAAAATGCAAAAATAAAATCCTGTTTTATTAAAGTGATCTAAGTAACTGAAAAAAGTCTGGATAATTATTAAGCATTTTGAATTATCTTTTATTCATTTGGTTTTACATGGTATCACTTATCCATTCTTCTTTTCAGTTGGCAGATTCCTACTTAGCATGATCTGCAGCATAATCTCACCACTTGAACATGATCTTATTTCTAACACCTTTCCTTAGCCCTTCTCAAGCCTATGCTACCAGCTTAAAGCCTCTTCTGTGATTCAACACATATCATGGAACTCATTATATACTTAACTGAAATTTTCCATTGGTAGAAGCTCTTCAATGTCTAGGGCAGTTGTCTTTTCCATTTTTGTATCCTAATTATTTGGTATATAGTAAGTGCTTAATAAGTGTTTGTGAAACCGAATTGGCCATTAATCAACATCTACTTTAGCACTTCCTTCTTATAAATATTATTATTATAACAATATTATCTTAACAACTATAGTTAATATAAATATTGTTATAGTAATTATATTTTATTTATGTAATTTAATTATATAATGAACTATGTAATTACATAATTGTATAAGTTGTTATTTATATACTAATGTTGTTAGGTGCCATCTAGTTGGATCCAAACCATAGTGACTGTATGTGCAACAGAAAGAAACAGTAGCCAACGCTGTACCACTCACACAATCTTTTTATGTTTGAGCCCACTGTTGCAGTCAGTATGCTTCTTCTCATTTTAAGTCATGCTACATGAGTAAAAGGAGATCTCAGGCACTTTATTCCATTCTCATCATTAAGATCGAGTCTACTGTGAGGAGGCAACTCTTCCCCAGTCATTTCTTGGATGCCTTCCAGCCTGAGGGGCTCATTTTCCAGCACTATATTTGACAGGGCTTCTACGCTATTTACAGAGTTTTCAAGGGATAATTGTTTCGGTAGTGCGCGACTGTGTTCTTCTCCCTAGTCTGTCTTATCCTGGAAGCTCAGCTGAAACCTATTCACCCATGGGTGGCCCTGCTGGTATCTGAAATGCCGGTGGCATAGCTTTCAGCATCACAGCAACATATAAGCCCCCACAGCACATGCTGACAGACATAGAATATAACTTTAACAATAATAAATGATATTTATTATTAGTTCTTGCAATAATTATTTTTAACAGACTTATATTCAGCACACAATTTTGTGAAATAGAAGTAATTTGCTTCATTTTACTGAGTAGGAGACCTGCAGAATGTTACCCAAAGATTTGGTGGTGGAGGTGGTGATAGATGTCAATTGTGTCCAACTAGGAAATTAGCATATAGTTCATTAATTTGGATGATTCAGGATTATGAATGTAAGTAGGAGATGGAATATGAAATGAAGGCATTTGTTCTAAGTTGGTATTTGGCAGAGTAGACAGGGGTCTGTGAGGCACTCCTGTTACCTCAGAGGTGACAAAGTTTTCAGATGTTCTCTCTTCCCCATGGTGCCTGACCTCAAGGTGGTGATCAGTGTGTTTTTGTAGACTAACTACTTTTCATTAATTCTCATAAAGAATAAACAAGTGATTATCAAGTTCCACAAGGTTACTACAGTTTCACAAAGGATATGCAAGCAACTCTTGGTGCTTATGTAGCCCATAAAGACATAGTGTAGGAAGTTATTCAACAGGAATTCTCCAAGATGCTATTGCCAAGGACATATAGGATGTTTTTAACCTGGAAACCTTTGATGGTATTGTGCAATGAGCAAGTGTCTATTTTCACATTGTCTTATGCAGTGACTACTCTCAGAATGTTCATGTCCTAGTATAGAATGATTCAAGGTAAAACACAGAGAGGAAAGAAGGACAGAGTCAGAGAAGTACAAGGGAAAGAGGCACTCAGCATGAATCTAGACAGATACTCACCCGTTGCACTTAGAAGGAAGCTAAATGATTCTACTAGCTCCATAGTAAGAATTTTTAGAGCTATTGTTCATTCTCTCTCTCTCTCTCTCTCTCAAACATATATCTTAATGTATAGGAAAAAAGCACAATCTTATTCTGGAGTTTGCATTAATCATTTTTGATAATTTATTTTATAGTTCTACACATACTTAAAAATTTAAAATCCAATGTATATATGTGTATGTGTTTCATGTATATAAACAAAAACATATAAATAGATATTATATGTATGTATATGCATGTATGGGTGTATGTGTGTATAAGTCAAGAGAGGGGGGGAAGAGGGAAAACAATAGAGATTGGAGATGGGGGTGTTCTAAAACTTACTATTACAGTCAAAATTTTCATACCTCAAGTGGGCAAAAGTAGGTAAGTAGCACTATTTGATATGGTGGTTAGTAGTGCACTCCTCAGAGCAGACTGCTTGAGTTTAAATCCCAGATCTCCTACTTCCTATCTCTATGACCTTGGGTAGTTTTTTTTTAAATCTCTCCATTTTCAGTTTCCTCATCTGTAAAATGTGATAACAATGGGACTTATCTGATAGGATCATTACAAATTTTAGACAAGCTAATACTTGTTCATGGCCCATTGTTGTTGTTGCTAGGTGCCATCAAGTTGGTATCCGACTCATAGGGACCCTACTTACAATGGGCAGAAAACTATTTTCAGTTCTTCTTTCCTATTCATAGGGTTTTCAATGGCAGACTGACTTTTGGGAATGGGTTGCCGGGTCCATCTCCAAGCCTACAGTATCTGCAGTTCCTAAGCTGTCTCCCATCCAAGTACTAATCAGGCCTGACCCTGCTTAGCTTCTGAGATTTGACAGGATGGGATGCCACAGTGCTATGGCTACAGGCCTTCTTGGCCCACAATAAGCACTTTATTAAATGGAACTCACCATGCCGGCAAACTGCAAGATGTTTGGATAGTTGTTGTTAGGTGCCATTGAGTTGGGTCTGACTCATAGAAACCCTCATAGGATTTTCAGTGGCTGATTATTTTCAGTGATGGATTGTTTTCAATGGCTGATGGTTTCAGGATTGCTTCAAGAGTGGATTACCACATCCCTCTCCTGTTTTTGCAGTGTTGGGAACTGAACCAGGGTCCTCAGAGAGTGCAGAGTAGCACTCTATCAACTGACATAAACCCCTGCCCCGTTTGCCACAGAAAATGTTCCAAATTACTGGGCTTGGAATGCCAGCTTCTGAAGGGAGCTTGGTTACAGATATCTTTACTGCTATAGCTGAGCTGCTTTTCTGAGGGACTGCTGGAACTGTGTTTTTAGCTTTCCTTGCTGCAGGGCCTCAGTGCTGTCAATACCTGAAGCATCACTGTAGAGCCAGCACACTTAAAGGCCTGCATTCTTGTTCTGGCCCTCTCCCTGCTGAAAAAGCACTACCATGGAACTTTTCATTTTCTTCTCAGTTCTTTTCATGTCTTCCAAGCTCTACAGTGCTATACATTGCTTCTGAGAATAAATAAAGCAGATCTGACAGCCAGTTGCTGTCAAGTGGGCCTTGGTGTGGCCAGGAGCTGATCTGCACTAACAGCTGGAGTTTGAAGCCAGTAGGTATAGACAAAGAGGGCAAAGGAAAAGTGTTACAAGTAAGGTCATGCTCAAGCTACAACTACAGACAATCTTGCAAAATAGCATCAAACAACAGAACTCTGTGACCTTGATGGGTTGAGATAAAACAAGTCCCTTCTATTGTCATGACTGAGCACAAATAAAACACAATGTCCAAAACATAAAATGGCCCAAATGTCATCATGTCAAAAGCAGTGGGAGTGACTCCTAGTTCTTTACTAATCACAGTTTATTCTTGCTTTGGTGTTCTCCCCTTTTATGCATAAGAATTATCAAGATAACTAACCACATAATTCTTCCCTGTTGACAATAGCCATGCTCCCTTACATACTCTTCCAAATCATCTAAACTTGCAAAAATATTAAGTCCATTCTCATGTCTTCTGATGTCTATAATGCTCCATGGTTCTCTGCAGTGTGGGTTTTTCCTATTGAAATGTGTCAATGAACCTAACTTTCTTCAATTGTAGTGATATTTCTCATGATCTGTGGTTGCAGGGCATTGGAGCTTTAATGACAAATATTTTTTTGAAAATGAAACATGAAAAATTTGTTATGACTGTTGGTTTCTTCGAGTATGTGGATTATAACAGGAGTTTTTAGTGAGAGGTAAGCCCAGGAAAATTTGAATATTGAAGCTATTCTGTAAGTGAGATGATGACTTCAAGATGGAAGTAATAGTTTGTTTTCACTAAAAAGAGTGCCATTAGGGCATATAAGAAGTAGGAAGATCTGAGAGGAGCATGGACATTATTGTCAGAGAAGGGAGGAAGAGTCACATGAAATGAAAAATCCATTGCTTTGAGTGAAGTAAAGCAATGAATGGAAAAGTTGGGAGTGGGGCAGAAAATCATATAATCAAGAGGAATACATTGGTACTTTATAGACTTAACACAAAAACATGCATTAAAAAATCAAGACTTAGAATAAAGGATCATATTAAAGAAGAAAATGAATTCAGGGACTCTTTAAAAGGAAAATTAAGATAATCTTAGCATTTATTGAGCTAAAGACATTCAAAGAAGAAAAATTGATTAGAAAATTTAATTCATTCATTTGAAGGTTATTTCCTGAGTGCCTCCCAGGAAGATGATATAGTAAAATGCTATCACTTTGAAGTTTAATAACTCCTATTTGCCCCATTTGAAAACCATATCATATCCATATGTCTGAATTTAACAGTTCATTAATTGCCAGCTTTGGAGATCTTTTATCCTATAAAGAGTAAAATGGGTGATGACTTAGGATTTCTATAACATGAAGAGCTGGTGAATGCTTTTAAAATGTCTGATTCAACCATTAGAAAATATATTTGAAAGGAATGGAATCTTAGAAAATTTAAATTATGCATAGTTTTAGTTTCTAATATCATTCAAGAGAAAAATCTTTAGCATGTAGCAGAGATGCTTTGTAAAAATATAAATGCTTCAAAAGGGCAAGTGTTCTATGGGTATCCCTGAATGTTTTTCTGCTTCTCTACTAATGAGGAAGAAATAAAAGCTTTCCATGGCTGGAATTCTCTCTGAACAGAATGGCCTGAAGCGAGGGGAAACTCAATTAACCAGAAAGCTCAGGAATGGGATGGCTCTGATCATTTTGAATAGTCATTAAATTAATCAACCGGAACTTTCTTTTTGGTTCTGCTTTTCTTGGCTGATTAATTTTACTGAAGAAGATCTGTCTAAAATGTATTAGATCTGTATCCAATGCTAAAAGAAAGAAAGAAAAAAAGTTATTTGTATAGCAATTGAAAAGACACATTCTGGAATGAGGCATTTTGGTCCC
Organism: Pedetes capensis; assembly: GCA_007922755.1. Taxonomy (NCBI): domain Eukaryota; kingdom Metazoa; phylum Chordata; class Mammalia; order Rodentia; family Pedetidae; genus Pedetes; species Pedetes capensis. Next base: position 52,577 of record VMDO01007194.1, on the reverse strand, counting down.
AATTCTGGCTTCATTACTGCACGTGATTGGGGAGAATTAGTTTAACCTCTATGTTTCTGTCTCTTAGTCTGGAAAATTTTAAAGTGCTGATACAGGTATGGAAGGAGTTAATAGTTTTAAGGTGTTTAGAATAGTTCCTGGCACATATGAAGTACTCAATCAATGTTAGCTGTTATTATTATTTATTAAATAATATACTTAGAAGTTATCATTTAATTGTATATCAATAATCAGGAGGAAATATGGTGTGTGGGGTTAGGCATTAGCTTCTGAGGGTTTAAGTATCCTCACTTCATCCACCAGATGTGTGGCCTGGGGCAAATGAACTGCTCTATACCTCTATTTGCTAAACTGTGAAGAAAGAGAATAGCAATACTTGCTGAAAGGGTCCCTGTGTTAAAGGAAGCATAACCTGAGTTGGTTAGCACAAATACCAGACACAAAATCGTTGTTGTTGTTAGGTGCCATCGAGTCGGTATCTGACTCATAGCGACCCTCATAGGGTTTTCAATGGCTGAGTGTTTCAGGATTGTGCACAAAATTAGTGCTTCCATAAATGTTAATTGTTACTAAATACAGTTGTTGAAACCTGTGAGTTTGGGTTGAATGTGCACCACATCTAAAGCTGAGTATTAAGTTTTCTCCTCTGATTGTTTTGAAATTTGGCTTTTTTTGTCCTTAGAAGTTAATTTTGGTTTCACAGTGGTTGGACCAATTTACAGCTCCACCAACAAAGTAAGAGTGTTCCCTTTTCCCCGCAACCTCGCCAGCATTTGTTGTTGTTTGTTTTATTGATCTTGGCCATTCTTGCTGGTGTAAGGTGAAATCAGACTTGTTTTGATTTGCATTTCCCTAATGGCTAGGGATGTTGAGCATTTTTTCATGTGTTTCATGGTTTTACGGACCTCTTCATTTGCCCATTTGTGTATTGGGTTATTTGTTTTTTGGGGAGTTTTTTTCTTGAGTTCTTTATAAATTCTAGTAATTAGACCTTTATCTGATGCATAAAATGCAAAGATTTTTTCCCATTCTGTGGGGGTTTCCTTGATTCTGTTAGTTGTTTCTTTTGCTATGCAGAAGCTTTTTAATTTCATCTAATCCTATTTATCTATTCTTGTTGCAATTTCTTGAGCAATTGGAGTCCTATTAAGGAAATACTTTCCTATGCCTATATGATGGAGTGAATTGCCTATCTTGCCTCCTATAAGCTTTAAAGTTTTTGGTTTTATGTTGAGATCTTTTATCCATTTTGAGTTAACTTTCTTGTATATTGAGAGATGGGGGTCAGCTTTCATTTTTCTGCATGCGGTTGACCATGTTTCCCAGCACCATTTGTTGACGAGGCTGTCATTTTTCCAGTTTACTTGCTTTGCTCCTTTGTCAAAAATCAGGTGGCTATAGGTGTGTTGAGGTATTTCTGGGTCTTCTATTCTGTTCCAGATGTCTTCAGGCCTATTTTTGTGCCAGTACCAAGCTGTTTTTGCAACCACTGCTCTATAGTATATCTTGGAGTCAGGAATTGTGATTCCACCTGTGTTTGTTTTGCAGCTTAAGAGTGTTTTGGCTATATGTGGTCTTTTGTGGTTCCATATGAATTTTTGGATCATTTTTTCTATTTCTGTAAAGTCAGTCAGTGGAATTTTAATGGGTATTGCATTAAATTTATAGATTGCTTTTGGTAGGATAGCCATTTTTACAATATTAATTCTCCCTATCCAGGAGCAGGGGAGGTCTTTCCATTTAAAAAACTAAAAATAGATCTACCATATGACCCAGCTATAACACTATTGGGAATTTACCCAAAGGGAGATGGGTCATCATACCACAGAGACACCTGCATCTCCATGTTCAATGCAGCGCTTTTCACAATAGCAATGATATGGTGTCAACCGAAGTGCCCTTTAACAGAAGAATGGATAAAATACTATGGTGCATATATACAATGGAATACTACTCAGCAATCAAAAAAAAAAATGAAACAATGCCATTTGCAGCAAAATGGATGGAATTGGAGAAAATTTTTTTAAGTGAACGAACAAAAGCTCAGAAAGAGAAGCACCACATGTTCTCACTCATATGTGGGAGCTGATTCAATATTATAAGAAGGAAAAACCCTATTCAAAGGTCGGATCAAAATAAAAGGGGGGAAAAAAGAGATAAGAATGGTGTCAATTTAAATGGTCTAGAAAATGCATGTGATTGTTCTAACAAGATAAAAACAAAGACCACTACAGGAAAAGTTTCTATCTTAAGCAGAACTGGAGCCCAAGGACATATAGAAAAATATTACCAAGTAAAAGTTAGAGAAGACTTAGATGGGGAGGGGGGAAAGCATAGGGGAGGGTAAGGGGTAACCTATATGAATAATGTTCATCAAAATGTATATATGGAAATGTCACAATGAAAAGCACGTCTGAATGAATCACATTAAGGTGTACATTAAAATTTTCCAATTAAAAATAAAAAAGAAGTTAATTTTGGAAAAATGCCGATAAATAAAGGGTTTTAGTTGCCTGGATTTCACTAATTGAGACAACTGCATGAGTGTTCTTCTTCAGAATAAGCTGAGAGTTGCTCTTCTTCAGCAAGAGGAATGCTAATAGGGATCTTCACAGCATTTCAATTATTCTGGGAATCACAGAGCAAACCAAGAGTCACTCCCAAGGGGATAACACAGCCAACCTGCTGGGCCACTGGCCAGCTTTCTCAGCCTAAGGCCAAGGAGACCTCTTCGAGAGGGTCCTCTGAGGCATGATGGAGTGTTTTAGTGTGAATGTATCTCTGGTAAGTACTGGCCTCCTTTTTAGTTGACAAGCTCTGTTTTCACCATAGTTTCCTACAATCTCTCCCCTTTTATCAGTTCACACCTTAATTTGGGCTTGTTGCAAATAAGTTTATAACTAGAAGTGATGTCAGAAAATGGTGTTGATTCCCAAAGGCAGAGGAGTGAGAACAGAGGGTGGAGCAGAGAGCAGCACTGTAGAAGGATGTCAAGCTCAGACTGCAGTATTTAATCCCAGATTCAGATCCCAGCCAAATGACTTCCTAACTGGATAACCTTCAATAAGAAACCTCTCCATGTAGGTTTCTTCATGTGCAAAATAGACACAAGCCCCAATTCACAGTATTGCTGAGAATAATAAATGAGATTATCCACATAAAGCATTTACTACAGATCTTGGCACATATAAGCACTCAGTAAATATTAGCCATGCCTGCAGCTGTACCACTGTGGCAACTGATCCTACCAGATCTCAGAAGCTAACCAGGGTTGGGCCTGGTTTGTTCTTGGATAGAAGACAGCCTGGGAACACCAGTATCTGTAGGTTTGGAAGAAGAACCTGGCAACCCACTCAGCCTAAAAAACCAATCAGCCATTGAAAACCCTGAGTAGCACAGAAGTACTGACAATACGGTTTCACTTGTTGTACATAGGTTCTCTATGAGTTGGACACTGACTCAATGGCACCTAACAACAACAACTGGACCTTAGGGAAAGGATGAGTTTAGCCACATGATGACCAGAAACTTTAGACAAATGATCTGAATGTTTCAAATGCTTGGAGATATATGAAAACTCCAGGGATTTTCAATAATTACAAACCAGAACAAAACAGGTTAACATTGTTTCTTTTCAGAACATTTTCACCTTTAATTAACTAACAACAACACAGGGCTCAGAAATGTTAAATAAATAGCTGATGAAAGCATGTCAGCAGCTTGTAAAAGTTATTATCCTTTTGACACTTTCTCAGATTTCTTTAGAAGTAGATTGTATGAACACTGGCATGAGAATCTTCTGTAAAATAGTCCACCTCTCAAAGGAATCAACAGCTGAATCAGCAGACATTAAGTTCTTACCATATGAAAATCATGGTATTATGTGAGAACACAATCTTCTATATGTATTCCTTCTATAATTCCCAAAAGTATACATGCTCCCCACATACTCCCTGAAATTTAGAACTGAAGTTATTCACTTTGAAATTTCAAGAATTTGTTCACAACTATACCCTTGTGTACCACATATACATACTTCAAATACTAGAGATGGTAGCATCCATCTTCCCTCCACCAATCATTGCACTACTTCCACTGTTACTCAGATAACATCTGCATAGAATTCTATCTGTAGCAATATATAGCAGTGAAACCAAAGACTATACTGTAGTTTTTATTTTCCCATCAGTACTCAGCAATGTCTTAGGTGTGGCATGTAATAAAAGGACACACACACACACACACACACACACACACACACACATCTTCTATTCTAGTGTGGATAAAATGTTTTGTAGATAAACTTGTCAACCTTGAAGGGAGACTGAGTCATTACAGGGATTAGGAGATAATAACTCCTGTGATCATCTTTTAACTACATTTAGGGAACCACAGCAGAGGGATTGATATTTACTTGTTGTAGGGAAAAACTGGGAGGAAATTGGCAAAAACTCCCAAACTGGGAAAATGGCGTTTGAATATCTGGTTTGTAAGTTAGAAATCTAGCGAAAATGAAAGTAACTTGGTTGCACATTTGTACAAAACCCTTCCTGATTGGACAATTGGACTGAAAGCTGATTGGCTCAGGCCATTCCATGGGTGAGCTACATAAAGAGCTGCGCTGCGGCAGCTCGATCCTTCCCTTTTTGGCACGGCCTTTCTGGCATCCCTTTCTGCGCCTTCTTGCCTGTTCCTGCCCGGACCACAGATGAGGAAGCGCCTCTCCCGCTGCTCTCCCCTGACCTTTGGTGAGGAAATAATGCTCTCCCGCTGCAATCCTCAACAAGGAAAGGAATCTGCTCTCCGTCTGATCCCCGAGGAAGCAACAGCTGTCTCCTTCTGACCACTGAGACGACCAACACAGGTGTTTGCCCCTGGAAGGCAAAAGTGCCTGAGGCTTTTCCTTTCTCCCGTCTCCGCCGGGATCCCGAGGGCCGCAGGAGTCTGCGCCCCTCACCTGAGGGTCCCGAGTGAATTGTGTTTAGTATCTGTGTGCGCGGCAGTGCAGCCCGTCCGAACCTTCAGGCCGGACCGGGAGGTGTGCGCCCCACATAGATTTGGTGCCTGAACGTGGGGCCCAACATAGTTGGTGCCCGAACAGGGACCCAACACTTGTGAATTGTTACACTCCTTCCATCTTTTTCTCTACTGTACTGGGTAATGACACTTCTAATTTGATGATTGGGTGATTTCTGTAACAGGTGTGGTCAAGTCAGTATTGCACAAAGCCTGATCTTGCCAACTGTGGAGGTCCTTGAAGGAAAGATTCTTTCCTCTGTTATAAGAAGAATATCCTTGGAATACTTCTTGGAAAGAGTTGTGAAGTCTATGAATGAACTAATATGTATAAAAAAGTCATAGATTTTCTACACTTGCTGTCCATCCTCCATGCAGCAGGGCTGGCCTCATTTATTATGGCGTTGCCTTCCACATTAGAATAACACTAGGAAAAATGTTACTATGTGGAAATCTACAAGTAGAAATTATTTCAATGTTCAACTTAAGGGGTTAATCTTCCATAGAAGAGTAAATACTCTCAGGATGACCCATTTTATAAGTATTGTTGTTAGGTGCCATCAAGTCGGTGTCCAACTCATAGCAACCCTACTTACAACAGGCCAAACAGTATTGTTAGTGCTTCTCTGCTGTTCATAGGGTTTTCAATGGGGGATTGATTTTTGGGAGTGGGTTGCCATGTCCTTTTCCCAAGCCTACAGTACCTGGTGTTCTCAGGTGGTCTCCCATCCAAGTACTAACCAGGATCAACCCTGCTTAGCTTCTGAGATCTGATGGCATTGGATGCCACAGTGATATAGCTGCAAGTGGCTTATAAGCATAGTGGTCCTTTAATCCTTTAGGTGAATGAGTTTTTCATATCCTTTCCTTAACACCTTGACTATCAATTTCAAATCAAAATATATAATAAGTATTTTATTTCCAGACACTCTTTGTTACAATGAACAAGAGCATGATAAGCAAAATAATTGGAATGCATAATATGAGACAAGTCATCATGTAATTAGTGATATACATCATTTGAATGCAAAAAACCTCATCAGAAAAAATGTATAATTGGCTAAATAATAAAAGTTGGCATGTAAAATATAAAAACAATGATAGGTAGAAAAAGCAATGTGAGGTGCAATAATATATTTTATGTTATGAGGTGTAAAACAATTCTTATACAATGATTCATTGCACCTTGTGTAGGTAGATTTTGTTCTCTGTGCATATTGAAAGGCAGCAAATCACTCTGGTATTTCTGTGAAACTTTGTGGTCTCTGTGTGCCGTGATGTTAGTCAAAGGTTAAGATGTATGTTGATGATATGGGCTGGGTACAAAGGAAGGATTTAATAACTGAGGAAATGTACAAAAAGGATCTGGGGAACATTATTATATCTAATCCCATAAGCTGTGCAAGGCAGACATATTACTTTTTCCCTTTCATTTAATGGTTGAGAAATAAAGACTCAGAATAAGCAGTTATTTTTGTAGTCAGGACCAAACCCCACATCTTCAGCCTCTTACCTCAGTGTGATTACTCTGGGATCTCTTTGAGGGCAGTGACTATGTCTTGTTATGATTGTTATATCACCTGGTCTTATGGCAGGACATGGCATCTTATAAATATTTATTCTAAAATTGAGGAATGCATGTTTTTCACTGAGCTTTTGAGCTTTGTAGTGTTCTAGTATGTTGAGGTATGGATACTTGTTCCCTACTTCTCATGACCTCTACTCCATTCTCATTTGGGTGGCTCTATAAGACTACTTTCATTCTTTTCTTTTACTTTTTGACAATTCTTCAGTTTCTGGGAATAGCTGATTAGAAGGTATGAACCTGTGAACACTTGTGACAAGTTATCAGTGGATTTAGCCACTATTCCTTGAAAACAATAGATAAGCTAAACCTCATTAAGCCAAACCCCATTGCTCTGTCTTGCACTACTTGTATAATAGATAAGTAAGAAGGGCTGAGGCTTGCCTTCAGTGTCCTCATTTCATGTGGGAAGAACTCTTGGTATTATTTTTCTAAAAGGAAGCTGATCACCCATATCTTAATGATCTGCAACATAATCTCTCCTGACACCAACTGTATGTGTGAGGCAAACCACAGCCTTCCATGACATTGGCTGCTAAGTAAATCTTGGAGAAGGGTGATGATTTGAAGGCCTAATTTTTCCTATAGATAGGAGAAAAATATAAATTTAAGATTTATTTGGAGAAATCCCTACACTGGCTACAGGTCCCAGATAAGGTCTCTCTTCCATCTTTGACAGGGCTTTTGGGGAACACTATGTCTCCACTTACAAGGATAGCAGTTTGACTCTCTTTTGCTTAGAGCCAAACAAGGAGCTGACTGGGTGAGAGCTGACTGGGTGAGAAGACTGATTTCCACACATATCCATGAGAGTATCAGTGAAAATGCATATCTTTAATTTAACAGTGGGGAACTAGACAGAGATTGTTGTTGTTGTTGTTGTTGCTGTTGTTAGGTGCCGTCAAGTCAGTATCCGACTCATAGCGACCCTCCGTACAACAGGGGAAACACTATTGTCAGTGCTTCTCTGCTGTTCATAGGGTTTTCAATGGCAGATTGATTTTTGGGAGGGGGTTGCCAGGTCCTTCTCCCAAGCCTACAGCTTCTGGTGTTCCCAGGCGGTCTCCCATCCAGGTACTAACCAGGCCCGACCCTGCTTAGCTTCCGA